>OU427008.1:2380041-2397007 GCA_911387935.1 Dolichovespula saxonica
TTAAATAAGTTTCGAATGGACCGAACTAATAAACTCTAGGCTAGGAAGAAAGCTAACTAAGAAGAACGCGCACTCGATCAGCCTACCGAGAAATTCACCCTCTCGTGTAATGTCTGTCGTTCCACCGAATACGTGTTCGTACGCTCTCTCTCTCTCTCTTTCTCTCTCTCGAGTGTGTCTACTTGTCGTCGAAAAAAAGGACGAGGAACTCCGCCGAGAAGAGGCTACAACGCGGAAACAACGGCGTGCATTGTCGTATGGTCGAACGCATACATTAACTTACAGGGTGTTTCATAAAGAGTTTAATTAAAGCGCTTTGAACATCAGTTTGTCGGGATATCGTGTAAGTAAGCTTCTCTCTCTCTCTCTCTCTCTCTCTCTCTCTCTGTCTCTGTCTCTGTCTCTGTCTCTTTTCTTTTTTATATATACATTTCAATCGAACACTTAGCTGTATATAACGATAGAGCTGACAACTCGATTATATCTGTCCAACACTTGGCAGATATATCTTGTTTTATTTGTTATTAAAATGGAAAAGAAAAACTAGATCGTAGTTTTATTCGTAAGAATCGTAAGAGATTGTAAGAAGATGGATGAGGTTTTAAACGAGATCAAGGAGGAAAAAAAAAGGAAGAAAGAAAAAATCGAAGGAAATGGAGAAAGATAGGAAGAAATATTAATAATAATAGAAAAAGATTCATCTTATATATATATATGTATGTATGTATGTATGTATGTATGTATGTATGTATGTATGTATGCATCTCTCTCTTCGTCGGAAGCCTTCTCACGTCGACATGTCTAGTTAGAACTTTGTCGAGCGTGACGTCTAGTCGTTGTCGTCTTTGTCCTTCCGATCGTTGCAAAGTACTTGGAAATATTTGCGACACCCCGTACATACATGCTACTTCTCTATCTCTTGTACACGCATCGGCACTATAAGTGCACCAACGAAGGTAGTACCAACCACCACCACTACCACCATCACCATCACCATCACCATCACCACCATCACCATCACCATCACCATCACCATTACCATCACCAACATCGGGCTCCCATCTCGCTATTGCAGTCATCATACGCTAATAAACGCATGCGCATAACGAATGCAACGTTACGGTACCGCGTGTCGGGGATAATTAGATCGGTCGAAAGAATGATACGGAATTACTACTACGGGCTGCCCGATGGCATGAGGTAGATAAGAAACTACGAACGGCTAAGAATTTTCATGCGAGACGTACTTAAAGTTGGAAAAAGGTGTTACACGTGTTTATATCTTCTATATGTACGCGTACATATACATACATACATACATACATACATACATACATATATCGTAGAAAAATCATTAGATTATTTCCTCTTTGTATCTTCCTCTCTAACAAGGTCCGATAGAAATTCTATGAGTCCGATCATTACAAGTACGTACATGCAATTAAAGAAAGATTTATATCGATCGCTCGAATATTATATCGTTCGATTGGAGACACACCGATCGTCCGATCGATTTCTAATACATGTACACACACACACACACACACACACACACACACACTCATATATATATGGAAGTACATAGATTACAATCTTAAGATATTTCAAGACCCCTTTCTATGGTTCTTTTATTATTCCCATTTAAAGCAGTAACTTTTAAGTGTTGTACGAATGCTAATACGTATGCTACTTAGAGAGCGTAAATTTAAGTATATATATATATATATATATATATATATATATATATATATATATACGATTTGATTTAATATTAAAATCAAATTCTTTCTCGTTAAGTTAAATTCGATTTGACAAGAACCTTAGGAACTTTTCATTAAGGAAATAGAGAGAAAAAGGAGAATGAGCGAGATAGAGATAGATAGAGAGATCGAGAGAGAGAGAGAGAGAGAAAGGGAACGAGAATGATAGAGTTCCTAGACTACTTTGGTGTACACGTTGCTTTTTATCTCGAAAAAAGGGCCTCCCCTTTAAAAGGACCTCGTTATCTTATAACGACCACGGGCATGCCGGTCTTTGCCTTCAGGAATAGCCGCGTAGTGACAGTTATAGTCTTCGTCTCGAGTGCCGCGCGTCTCGGCTACTCCAAATGGATAGAAGCAGACTAGAAAGGAAGGATCTCTACTAAGTTTCTCTCTCTCTCTCTCTCTCTCTCTCTCTCTTTCTCTCTCTCTCTCTCTCTTCGTTCTTTCTTTCCTTCTATTACTCGACACTCGCTCTTTCGGTAAAGCAGACGAAAAGCAGACCCTATGTAATTTTAATACCGGTAGCTGGATGTGTCCTTCTGATACTTAAAAAAAGAAAAAAAAAGAAAAAAAACCAAAAAGAAAAAAGTTACACGGTGTTGCAGTATCACAGAAATATGTCTCGTTTTCTTTGAATTGAGTCGAGTGGACCGTGACGGAGAGAGGGTGAGAGGGGGAAGGGTAGGGGCAGGGAGGGGAAGTTCTCTCGCTCGAGTGTTTTATTATTGAATGTAAACGTTCTATACCGAAAAAACTATTTTTCTTTCTATGTCTATATATTATGTGTGTGTGTGTGTGTGTGTGTACGTGTACAGTATGTATACATTTTTCTTTTCTTTTATTATTATTATTATTATTATTATTATTTTTCATTCAAATATTCCTTACATACGAACGAAGCTTTCTTTTCTCTTTTTTTTCTTTTGTTATTGAAAGATCTGATCGTAGGTATATCTTTATAAAAAAAAAAAAAAAGAGAGAACACATCGAGATGAAATTCGGTGCAACCTTTTTGTTTTTTTTTCTTTTCTTTTTTTGTGAAACGTCCTGTATCGTGAACGTAATGAAACAACCATAAGACCAGTCGTACGTACATCGTTCGTATTTATATTTATGAGAAGAAGATAGTGTTGGGATAAAACGAAAAGTATCGTGGAACTCGATTTCGTTCGATAAAAATCGCGAGTGGTTACTTAGTAGCTTACTTATTCGCTTACTTACTTACATAAAGATATATATATATATATATATATATATATATATATATATATATATATATATATATTTATACGTATTAAGAGAGAAAGAAAGAGATATAGATAGAACAAATGTACAACTTCAATAACGAGCATATGAGATGTTATCGTCGTGAGATTGCGTTTCGAACGTTCACGTTTGGTGAAAGATTGGAACGGTCACGGCTCGGCGAAGAGACGAGGAGGCGATATAAATCGGAATAGATCGGACGAAAATGAAAAGGTATATAAATATATAAATACATATACATATACATATATATATATATATATATATATATATATATATATATATATATATATAAACGACGTGTTCATTTTCACGACGATTTTTCCGCTGGAATGAACGCGGACGTGCGACTTCTCGGATCGTGCTCGTTTGCATACGGAGCAATAAATAATGAGTCGCATAGAATACAAATAGAGAAAGACGTTGTTCGGTATAATAATGGTAGGTGTTAATGGTATTGGTAATGGTAGTAAAAAGGTTGGTAGTATTACAGTAGCTATGGTGGTTGTATTAAGGCTTGGTCGTTCGCGAGTGGCGCCATGTACGCGCGAGCAAATGCGTGTGTAACGTGGATTCATGCATTTCTTTGGCACTATCTGTCTCTTTGTATTGGTGTGTATATACGCGTGCGTGCTCTTCTCCCTATCTCTCTCTCTCTCTCTCTCTCTCTCTCTCTCTCTCTCTCTCTCTCTCTCTCTCTCTCTCTCTCTCTCTTTCTCTGTCTGTCTTTTTTTGTATGTATGTACGTGCGCGTGCGCGTGTGCGTGTAACAGACTACAAAGCGATCTCACAATGCTGGGAGCCAGTAACGATATACACCTCCGAGAGTTTCCGTTCAAATAGAGCTCTACGTGTACCCCGAGTTCGTTCTCAAGGTGCAGGTGTCAACTCTCCTCTCTCTGCTTCCGGACGAGATTTGTGCCACGACGACGAACGGACACACCTGCGTTCTCCTTCTTTCGCTCATATTATCTTTTCCTCTCTCTCTCTCTCTCTCTCTCTCTCTCTCTCTCTCTCTCTCTCTCTCTCTCTCTCTCTGTATATATATATATATATATACATGCATATATACGTACGTATATATATATATATATATATATGTTTATATGAATATATGTATTGATATATTTATATATATATATATATTTTTTAATCCCTTTCTCTTTCTCTTACCTTTCCCTTCCTCGTCTGATTTTTTTGTTAGTTTTTATGAAATGATACGAAACTTTTGGAGTTTATATCAGATCGAAATTTCCGTTTCACTTTTGATTATATATATATATATGTGTGTGTGTGTGTATGTGTGTGTTTGTATGTATCGATCTGTATGATAAATATGAAATAATTTCATGCATAACATATGGAAATTATTTCTACTCGTAATACTTGTACGGTGTGGATTTTTTGCTTTTTATTTTATTCTTTTTTTCCTTTTTTTCTCTTTCCTGTATCTCGACTTGGGATAAATTGACGCATTTATTTATAAAGGTATGAAATAAGCGTATGCGTAACTTTAAAACAAAACAAAACAAAAATATATATATATATATATATATACACATATGAAATAAGGATATAGTTTATTTCGTTTAAATTAAGGTATATCATTTTTGTCTAATAACTATGCCTGTCGTATAGGAGAAGATACATGTAAATTATTGTACGCAATATAGGATTTATATGGACGATAGGTTGTATATAGCCCGTAAACGTATGGTTAGTTCGTTAATGATATACGACTTATAAGTTTGAAATTTAGAAATACTTCGGGGAATAGTTTCGTAAGCTAATTATACAAAAAACCCTCTGCGAATAGAACGTTATTATCGATTATAACGAGGCAAAATCGTGTTTAAAGGCCGTGCGTTTATTAGAAGAAACGCAGGGCGGACTTTTCGTCGTCCTTCCGTCCTTCCGTCCGTCGTTGAGAGAGGACGACGTAGAAAAACGACAATTAGTCGTGTCTTAACGAGGCTTCGCTATGAGAAGTACCCACGCGCGTTGTAAACTTAAAGAGAAGAAGAAATATATGTAGGAGAGAGAAAGAGAGAGAGAGATAGAGATAGTGATAGTGAGATAGAGAGAGAGAGAGAGAGAGAGAGAGAGAGAGAGAGAGAGAGAGAGAGAGGTAAAGTGGAAGATAGGAACGTCGCTCGAACGAAAAATGTTATTAATAAAATTGATGCCAAGCCGAGTGTCGGGCAACGTCGTTAGCCAAATAATAATCAATGTCTGAGCCTTACTCTGTAACACTCGACGACTACGACGAGGACGAGGACGAGGACGAGGACGACGACGACGTAATTAACGAGCTAGATAGAAAGAGAAAGACTGAGAGAGAGAGAGAGAGAGAGAGAAAGAGAGAGAGAGAGGATAAGACTTAACGCGATAAACGACATTAGATATACAGGTTCTTCCATTAATGAGAAAACGTGTTTTATTAATTACAAAAAATCAACTCCTTATAAACAAACGTTCTATTCGTTATATTAATGAATTGGAAATTATTAGAAACAATAGATGATTATTGTGACCGGTCATATATGTATATATTTATGTATATATTTACGTGTTAAAAATGAAAGATTCGATTGACAAATTATTAATATAATCACGGTGATTATTGACTCAACCTGTACACGTATACACATACACAAAATATATATATATATATAACTTATGGTGAATGAGTTTAATACAGAGTCGATAGTCAAGGAATAGTATTTCTCGTCGTTCAAGCTTAGGGTCCGAGAGTAGTCGGTAAGGCTTTTATGAACCTGTCGTAATACTCCTGGTGGACAATTGCTGACAGGACTAACGAAAGTACACCTACAAAGAGACGCTATAGTGTCAATACCATCGTCGAGAGTTAAACGTTACTGTAGTCCTTTTACCCCTCGGTCAAATGAGAATGTTTGAAAGAGGGAGAGAACGAGATAGATAAAGAGAGAGAGAGAGAAAGAGACAGACAGATAGAGGATTCGGCGTGATCACTGATCTAGCTTTTACGATTCATAACTCTATCAATGGGTGAGGAGGGAGTAAGACAAAGAATGTATATGGGCTAGTGGATAGACCCCTAGGCATAAACCGTTTATTTATATGTTCTACGAAGTGCTCCGAAACATCTACCCTACGGAATTTATTTATTACATTAACTGTGTTGGTATCGGTTAGTCGGATGTAAAGTGTACGTTTCTGTATGTGTGTTCCTTTATATATATATATCGCCGCTTTATTACATTTTATTTGCACGAACTCGTGGACGAAAGAATGAAAAGGAAAAAAAGAAAGAAAATAAATAAATAAATAAATAAATAAAAAGAAAAAAAAAAAACAATCGCATACGCATTATGTTCCGATAGAGGACGAGAGAAGCGACATGGATAGTTCCTTCGTAAAAAAAAAAAAAAAAAAAAAAAAAGCGAACAAACAAAAGGAAAATTAGCGCGACGGGTCGGATTAAAAAGGATCGATTCGAGCGGGAATCGATAATCGAAACGAATTACGTTTTTGTCAATTGTTAGCGCGATCGAACGCGACAAAAAAAAAAAAGAAAAAAAGAAAGAAAAAGAAATAGAAATATTCGTATTATTTGAACGTTGCGGCTCGCGCGTCACGCATTCCTCTACTCTTTCTCTACGTCGAAGCTTCCCTTTTATCGCTTTTGTTCTTTTTTTTTTTCTTCCTTTCTCTCTCATCTTTTTTTTTTTTTTATTGTCCTCGAGACGATAGATCCGAACGAGGACGTCGGTTTCGATCGTAACTCGGCTAACATGTCGTTGTTCCTCCGTATTAGTCGTATACCACATATGCGCGTTGTAGATTACGCATTACGCAATGAAATCTAGTTGTCCGGCCAATGGATCCGCATCCTCTTGTCAGATGAGCAGATCCACGTATACCGAACGATGGTTGCGAGAGCGTGATTCGATGTAACCGGCTCTCTCTCTCTCTCTCTCTCTCTCTCTCTCTCTCTCTCTCTCTCTCTCTCTCTCTTTCTCTCTCTCTCTCTCCTCCGTCTGTCACCGACGGCTCTCGTATACTCCGTCGGCCTAACGATGTCCACTTAACGCTAATAATTATTTTCATTGGGGTCCCCGTGTACGCGGGACTTCACTCCCCCATCTCTACGGAGCCAACTTCCTGCAGGAACGGATATAAAAATAGAGGAGCCGTGTGTACACCGTGTGTACATTCTAGCATTAACTTCGCGATAACACTCGTGTTATTTCAATTTGTTCTCCGCGACAACGGCCATTCGGGAATTAGAATCAAAGAGAGAGAGAGAGAGAGAGAATGAGAGAGAGAGAGAGAGAGAGAGAGAGAGAGAGAATTGATTTTATTGAAGGAGATTTCTTTTTCCTTTCTATCTTTCTTCCTTCATCTTTCTTTTTTTTTTTTTTTATTCGTCTACACTCTCGCGCCTCTAAATTTATACGGTTCGATTTTAGTCAAGCGTCACGAATGAGAGTGTAACTTTGATTATTTTATTAAAGGGGGAGGTCATTGACGTTTCCATGTGTGTGTGTGTGTGTGTGTGTGTGTGTGTGTGTGTGTGTATGTGTAAGAGTGAGAGAACGAGAGAGATGATTTTTAATTTATCTTCTTTTTCTTTACTTTTTTTTTTTTAATCATTATTTGGATCGCTCAATTCCATCATTTCACTTCTTCCATCTTTTTTCTTCTTCTTCTTCTTTTTCTTCTTCCTCCTTCTTTTTCTCTCTCTCTCTCTCTCTCTCTCTCTCTCTCTTTCTCTCTCGTTTACGTCAAAAGAGAAATTGTTTTATATTAGCGTCGCTACGTAACACGTCACTCTTGTCGTATCTAATACAAACACGTTTGATACGTAAAAATAAACGATAGTTTCGTGGTAACGTTTAGATTACATCGTTCTTGGTGTTTTAGATCCGTGGCAAAACTTCGACATCGATCGAGAATGTTTAGAGAAAAAGGAACTCGAGAGACTCGAAAAAGTGCTTTCCCGCTTTAGATTTATAAACGACGGCGGGAACGAGCTCGTGTGAACTTCCCACCTCGTTCCAACGAACGTTTCTTTCGACGCGGATATGTAGTTCGAGTAAACTTTTAAATAGAGAAACAAAAAAATGTTTTTTCGAAGTTTTATCTTCTTCGCATACATCCATACATGCATGCATACGCATATATCCATCCATATTTATATATATATATATATATATATATATATATATATATATATGGATATATTGCGCGTGTATATATTTTTCTTCTTCCTCTTTTTTTTGGTTTTCTTTTTTAAGTACATTTAAAATTCGTATATTTAAGAATTCACATATGTACGTACAATGTACACATATGTATATATATATATATATATATATATATATATATACACACTTGTGTTCAAGTAATTTTCTTTGATATAAAGTAAAACGAATGTTTGGACTTTCGTTTGATGGCGTTAGTGTTAATTTTGATAGTCGCTCTGTATCCCTACGAGTTAAAGAAAGAGAAAGAGAGAGAGAGATAGAGAGAGAGAGAGAGAGAGAGAGAGAGAGAGAGGGCAATAAAACGCCCTTCGTCTCGTCGGCACGTCCAGGGCGTGAGCCAGGGCCATAAAACTTAGAAACAATTGTCTTTTATCGTTTTGTTGCTATTTAATTTTCTCCTGGATTGGACAGCGAGGACCAATCGGGACAGTTATTTAGGACACCTCAGGACAGGGCTACGTCCTAAATAATTTACGAGGATACCGTTCGACCGTTCTATTCTCACTTTGTCCTTTGTTACTTTCATTTACCGTGGAGGAGGAACGCTATTAGATTTGTTGGCAAGTTTCATTTTTCTGATACTTTATTATTCAGTACCAGTCATGGATATATTTGATATTATATATATATATATATATATATTTTTTTTTTCTTAAAGATATTTTTATATCACTTAATTATTAATTAACTTTCATCGTCTTCCACGCTTGATTTAAACTTTAGTTTCTCTCTTTATCTCTCTTTATCTCTCTCTTTTTCTCTGTCTATCTATCCATCTCTCTTTGTCTCCGTTAAGGTACTTCGGATAAAAAATTTCGGTGGCACGTCGTTTGTTTTGTGTAGGTGCTTGCTTCTCAAAAATTTTGATTGCCAGCCTCATAAAACTCGCGAAGATTTACGCTGATCATCTCGCTTAGCAGAATCGGAGGCAACAAAAAGATCGAAAAGGCGGGGTTGCGTCTCTCTGAGAGTTTTTCGATAAAAAAGGCAAGGAAGATGTAATTGGGGTGAGGTGGACTCTCTCTCTCTCTCTCTCTCTCTCTCTCTCTCTTTCTTGATGAAGAGGACGATGCAACTTGTTTCTCTCTCTCTCTCTCTCTCTTTCTCTCTTCATTGTTCTTTTCTTTCTCCGCTCATCGTTTTGCACTTTTTCTCAAAGTTCTCTCTCTCTTTCTCTTTCTTTCTGTTCCACGCAAGAGAAGCAAGTCTCTCTATCATCGTGGCCATGGCAATAAGAGAGGGCTTACGGTTCCCGCCATATATTGTGGCCACATTTTTATTTTGACACTAATAGCCACGTGGTATCGGCTACGAGCATGACTCGAGTCCGTCCGATCGTGCTAATCCCGCCCCGATATTGCTCGTATAAATCCTCGAGAGAGAGAGAAAGAGAAAACGAGAAAGAGAGAGAGAGAGAGAGAGAGAGAGAGAGAGAAAGAGACTGGACCAAAGTAGAAACTAAGAGAGAAAGAAAGATAAATAGATTGGAAAGAGACAGAGAAAAGAAGTGTATTCCCTTTCTCTCTCTCTCTCTCTCTATCTATCTATCTATCTATCTATCTATCTCTATCTATCATATTTTGTAAAACTCGTTTATCAATACGGATTGTTTATTTTTAAACGAAATCTCTGGCTCATTTTAAATTTGAAATGAAACGGATGACAACTCGACGAATAATTATCGGATAAAATGAACGAATATATTTATAGATCTTACACGAGCTCACAATCAATCATCATTTTATTAATCATGATACACTGAAAATGAAGATAGGTAAATCTTATTCGTCCGACTCATACTAATCGCAACTATATCATTTTTCTTTTTCAGGTAGGTTCCGGATCGGACTTAAGTGAGTTGAGTTTGAAAAAAAAAAAAAAAGAAAAAAAAAGAAAACAGGACCCCCGACGTTTCGAGAGCAACGATCGCGACCGAATCTGTGAGACTTCTTTTTTTTTTCAATTGACATCCTAACGTAGTCTAACGCCTTTCATTCTTTTTTTTTTCGACGCATCACACACTTTTCCCAGCCATGTTTTCTTTCATTCTTCTTTTCTCTCTCTTTCGTTGTTTTTTCTCATTTCTTTTTTTCTAAAAAAAAAAAAAAAAAAAACTATCCTCAGAAATCCGAGCGAAAGTAGTCGATCCTAAAGCGCGTCGAGGAGGCGTCGTTATCGGCGTCGTCGATGAAAGAAAATAAAAAAAAGAAAAAAAAAAAGAAAAAAATAAATAAAAGAAAGGAAAAAAATTTTGGCGAGGAACGAACTCGCCGTTCGTCACGAATTTGGATCAAATTTTGGAACGTGATTCGTATCGATCGAAATATTACAACCGAAGTGGTCGTATTGATTTAATGTTTTTTTTTTTTATTTTTTCTTTTTTATTATTATTTTTTTTTTTTTATTTTTTTACGAGGTTTGAATGCTTCGTAACCCGATGGCAAAGGCGCGTACCAATCGAACGTTATTTTATATTCCTCGTCTTCGTACATTGAATGCTTCGCGCGTAAAAAAAAAAAAAAACAATATACAAGATTGTTGGTTACGCGATTTTTATTTTTAACTCGATAATTTTCAAATACAATGCAAGAAACGTTCTTCTCTTTCGATTTTCATTCTCTCTCTCTCTCTCTCTCTCTCTCTCTCTCCCTCTCGTTAAAGAGTAAAACTTCATTTTTTAGAGTTGACAGTCAATGAATTAAAATGTGGTTATTTAAGATCTATTTGAAATGCATAGATGAATTAGGTACTTGCATACATATATATATATATATATATATATATATATATATATATATATGTACGTGTGTGTCTACGTATGTACGTACACGTACGTACACACACACACACACACACATACGTAGATATACCTACATCATAGATCGAATGCCGAGAATATTTTCGTTTATAATAATGTTTCTCTCGAAATAGTACAGTGATTCGGATGAGATCACGTAGGTTGAAAATAACATACGTTCTCGTTGATCTCATATAGAAATTTTATTAAGAAATATTAAATTTACCAGGAATAGATATATACAATTTACAAGAATTTTAATTTCAATACTCGTATGTATTTTTATATTACATCCCTGATCATTTTGTTTGAACATTAGAAAGAGATAACGTGATAAATGAAGAGAGAGAAAGAGTGAGAGAGAAAGAGAGAGAGAGAGAGAGAGAGAGAGAGAGAGAGAGAGAGAGAGAGAGAAAAGGTTCATGTATATTCATCATTTATCGATCGACAAATTTCAATCACAATGAGGTTAAACTTTGATAATACATAGTGGAATGGAAAGGTAATAGTACTCGATCATGTAACACGGAGGAGAGCAGGTTAAGTCGAGGTCAAGTAGGATCGTCTTTTATGGACGAGGCGTGTCACCGTGACTTCTCGAACGATTACCGTCCGGATACCTTAACCGGTGATTTATCGATTCCGCGAACGAATAACGTGCGAGCTCGTGGACGGTGGGTGGAGGGGTGGGGCCAGCTTAGAGTACCTCTTCTAAACGCGTTTAGGTTACGTCGTCCGTAGCTTAGCGAGACGGAGACAGGGCTTACTTTACTCGTTTCACGAAAATTGATTGCTCACTTCTGGCAATAGCTTTGATTTCAACGCCACGAAATCGCCTTTTAACTCGTTTCCTCGGGATTTTCATTTCGACGCATAGATTCTTTTAATTTGTACGAGTGCGCGCGTTTGTACGTCTCTACGCGTTTTATATTTCATTAGAGTATTCGCAAAAGAATCGTTGTCGAATTATTTAACCTTCGATAAGATCACTAACGATCTTACGTCAGATTATCATCGAAATTATGATTAAGTTGATAATAAATACGTAACTTTTGATTGTGTTTGTTCATTTGTCACAATATACTCTGCTAATTGCTTGCGTTAAAAAAAAAGAAAGAAAAATGTATTTTGGCACGATAACGGGATTGACGTTTTGGAAAGAAAATTTCAATGATATTGTCGATAATTTTAGGATCGACAAATTCAGTTAAAACACAATTGAGTTTCTCTGTAAGTAGAGATTTATTTTCTTAACCTGACAATATTTACATATAGAAAAGAATCTAATAACAATACATTATCTGTAAGAAGAGAAACGACGATTAACGTTATTAATTGTAACGTCGATTCCTTAATCACAATCACTATAGTAATTTCTTTTAATTATTGAAATTAATCTTATCCATTTGCCTTATCAAGCTCATAGATTATTTTACTATACTTTTAATTATTCATAGATCATATAACGTCGAGTCGACGGTCTATGGTACATAAAGCCTTGATGACGAGCAAGCGCTGCATTGTTTTAAATTAAAGAGAATTATACTTTTCTTTACATCTTCTCTCTCTGGGGAAGATAATAAATCACAAGTTATTATGTATCCTCTTCGTGGTTCATTAAAGCGGTTGATGGAGTTACGCTGCTTGACATTATTCAGTAATCAGAAAAACTTTGTCATCTTGTGTACCAATTGAGGTTATGGCAATAAAATTGGACTTCCCGTCTGTTGTTGGTTTTAATTGAAATGTAAACTTCAACTTCTCCATACTACGACAATAAATGTCGTTTCATAATGATATTTTCGTTGTGATTGGACGACAAAATCAATTAAAACACGATTTTGTTTCTCTGTAAGTAGAGATTTTTTTTTTGTTAACCTCACAATATTTACATATAGAAAAGAATCTAATAACAATGCATTACCTGTAAGAAGAGATACGACGATTAACGTTATTAATTGTAACGTCGATTCCTTAATCACTATAACGATAGTAATTTCTTTTAATTAATGAAATTAATCTTATTAATTTGCCTTATCGAGCTCATCGATTATTTTACTATATTTTTAATTATCCATAGATCATATAATGTCGAGTCGACGGTCTATGGTACATACAACCGCGAGGACGTGTCAAGCGCGGCATTGTTTTAAATTAAAGAAAATTATATTTTTCTTTACATATATTTATATATATATATATATATATATATATATATATATATATATATATATATATATATATAGATTTAGATCGTACTGACATCTTTTCTTTTTGACGTCATTGTATCATTATTTTATTTTATTTAATTTCTTCCTTTTTCTTTCTTCCTTTTTAATTATTCGTATAGTCGTCGCATCTTCACGAAAATAAAAACTTATCATTAAGAAAATCGTGATATTTCAATATTCTCAAATATTTCCATATCCCTGTGTAATACGTACAAATATATCGAGAGTTACGTTGTATAGTATCGGTTATAATTAGGTTATGTATTAGACGTTAATATAAAGACGAGGAAGGAGGGAGGTGGGAGGAGGAAGGAGGGAGGAGGATTGAAAATATTCGTACTTACGATGATAGTAAAATTCATATCAAATTCGTCGACTATAAATATCCACGAAACGAAACGTTCTCGAATGCGTACGTGTTAAATACGAGGTGAACAAATTTCTTGTATTATTTTTACCGTTAAAAAATATTTCACCCCGTAAATGTTATCTCCTGCATAAGATCTTTATTAAAAGATTAGGACGCACACAAACGCACACGCACATAAAAAGAGAGAAAGAGAGAGAGAGAGAGAGAATAATAATATAAAATTGAATCTATAAAAGAGGAACACTTGTAATCGAATTTTTGATATCGAGAATGAGTAAGGCTGCCGCCGCTATTCACCCTCTGCTACCCCCGCCCCTCTTCGATTGTCGATAAAGAAAAAAGAAAAGAGAGAAAAGAGAAAAATATAGGGGGGAAAGAGAGAAAGAGAGAGAGTAGGAGAGAGGGAGGAATGAGAAAAAAAAAGAAAAAAGAGTAGAATGCGGATTAGCCTTGTATCGTTGCATAACGCTCTCCGGGGGTTGATCTACCGAGGAGAGGAATTCATTTGGAAGGCAGACTACGAGACGCTCCGCTCTGCTCCGCTCCGCTCCTCGTATTCTCGCGGGACGACGAAAGCTCGATCGATAGACTCCTGACCCTCCCTCCTTTTTTCTATCTCGTCGGACCCACTACAAACTAATTGCGAAGAATTTATTTCACTTTATAGCTTTCCTTTTCTCTCTCTCTCTCTCTCTCTCTCTCTTTCTCTCTCTTTATCTCTTTTTTATTTATAATATTCGTTCGTCCATTAATTCGTTCATTCCTTCGTTCATTCCATCATTCCTACGTTCATTCCATCATTCCAACGTATATTCCATCATTCCTTTATTCATTCGATTCATTCCTTCGTTTCGTTAGTTCGTTCGTTAGTTCGTTCGTTCGTTCATTGATTGATTGATTGATTTATTTATTTATTTATTTATCGTGTAGTTTTGTGCATAAGTTCTGTCCTCATTCCTACGTCTTATTTGTTATCTGTTTCTTTTTTTTGCTCTCCATATCGGATTTAATTAATTAAAGTTAGAGAAGAGAGAAGAAAAGAATGGCAAGGCAAAAGAAAAGAAGAGAAAAGAAAAGAGAGTATCGTATGAAATTTTATCGGATTAATCTAAGAACGGAATCCCAACATCGAAGAATATACTTAATCGATACTTAATCGTTTATGGTTTGTAACATAGATATATATATATATATATATATATATATATATTTTATATATTAGTATGTGTGTATATGTATGTGTATATAGAACGTATATCGCGTGACAGGAAGCTCTCGATCGGGCTCGTCGTATTTCCTTCGAAAGAAAAGACAGAGTAGAAAATAAAGGAGGAAAAAAGTATCGCGAAGTTTCGTTGTCTCAAGAGAGAAAAGGATAGATAGATAGATAGATATAGATAGATAGATAGATAGAGAGAGAGAGAGAGAGAGAGAGATTGTGTCTTTTACTTGGAAGGAACGATGTCGTTATACGAAATCGTACGCTCGAGACCTCGAGAAAAATCGAGGCATGACTCTTCGACTTTCGAGAGAGATAGCTTATAGTATTATCTTGAGCTTTTTGAAAAAGAAACAAAAATCGTGAGAGAGAGAAAGAGAGAGAGAGAGAGAGAGAGAGAGAGAGAGAGTGCTTGGGAAATAATATTAACATAAGCTTTATCTAAATGTTAATACGGGTTCGGAGGTAGGAGTTACATCGTAATATCCACGTATTATGGTGTTTCCCCAAAGTGTCTGTCTCTGAAGGAGATTCGAAAATTTTCTTTAAGATAATCTAAGGGGTTTTGGAACGAATTAAACGGAATTCAATGGTTTAAAGCTTACGTACTTGTTACGGTTCGATCGAACAACGTTTAATATCTACGAAATGATTTACGATGTAATAATACGTTGTACGACGGTTCTTTTTTTATTTTGCGATCACTCGACGAGACCAAGTAATTTCATTAAAAATAAAAAAAATAATAATAATAATAATAATATGGAATAAAATGATTCAATGATTTATCGCGTCCATTATATATATATATATATATATATATATATATATATATACGAAATAGTTCGTCAATGATTCATGTTCTATTCACATCCATATATATATATAGTCACACACATACTCTCTCTCTGTCTCTCTTTCTTTTAATTTTTATTTCTTAATACTCAATATCGTTTTTTTTTTTTTTTTCTTTCAAAACAAATTTCTTCTTTCTTCCGGTTTAAAAGTTCTCCCACGATCTTCGGTTCGTCGAAAATTTCCTAACCTTTTATCGCGTTGTCAAAGAGTAATTCTCAGTACACTCACACACACACACACACACACACACACACACACACACACACATAAGATATATGACACACATACGCATGTATAAACGAAGCAGCCGCGGGCTCGAAAGCGTACACGCTTAAAAATGTAATAGCCCGGGATCTCTGAAAAGTCCAACGCGAGTAACGCCGCCCGGCCACTTTATTTTCCCCATTATTCAAATATAAATGTAAATGTTGATACAAACGGATAGGTAAATGGAGAGAAAGAGAAAGAGATGGAGAAAGGGAAAGGGAGAAAGAGAGAGAAAGAGATAGATAGAAAGAATTCGATTGTTGCGTCGACGAGCACGAACTCTCTCTCTCTCTCTCTCTCTCTCTCTCTCTGTCTCTCTGTCTCTCTCTCTCTCTCTCCATCGTTTTGTTATACGTACGTATATACTGCTACGTTGGCTCTTCGTTCGAGGGGCGACCGAAGCGGTAGGAAATTAGTTTAGAAGGAAGCGACGCGGATAAAAGAAGTATAAAACGAGCACAGAGAGAGAGAGAGAGAGAGAGAGAGGGAAAGTGGAAAAAAAAGAAGGGAGAGAATCCCGAGGGTAGGAGAAGATAAAGGAAGATCGACTCCCTCTCTCTCTCTCTCTCTCTCTATCTCTATCTCTATCTATCTATCTCTTTATAGATTATCTCTCGAATATCCCGTATTCAAATCTTACGTATCTATTTTTGATTATTTCTTTTTTTTCCCTTTTCCTTGTTCCTTTTTTTTTGTTTCTTCTTTCTTCCTATCCTTCTTTTTTTTTTTTATTTACCTTTCTCCTTCAGATTTGGTATATTTTTGATTTTTCTTTTTTCTTTATTCTTCTTTTTCCTGCCTCTTTTTTTTTTCTTCTATTTTTTTTTCTTAATCATTCACGCGAACACATCCCGAGAAAGAAAAAAAAAAAAAAAGGTAGAGAAGATAATTCCCAACGCGGATCGGTATATTGTTGGCCGATAAAGATATCTATGGGAATGGG
>OU427008.1:2407507-2427507 GCA_911387935.1 Dolichovespula saxonica
GAGAATAATAACTCGCGTATAGAATCATGATCTATGCAAGGCGTTCGCAAAAGGTGCGACGATCTAACGAACACCGATGGATTCGTAGCACGCCCAGTCGCCTATAAATGCCTTGTAATTCTCCTTCTTTCTCAGAGAGACGCGCTCGCGCGCGCGCGCTTAAACGTACTATACGTATAAACGTAGAAACATGAACGTAGAGAGACGGGGCGAACGAACATATTTACACACACGTAATCGTTAAACCATATATACCGCGTCCGGCAGCACTTTTCGAAACGTCTGCTCTCTCAGAGACAGACAAGGAGAGAGAGAGAGAGAGAGTGAAAGAGAGAGAGAGAGAGAGATCGTAGTAGTATTAGTAGTAGTAGCGAGCGAGCGAGGATCATTAAGGCGGAGAAGCTCGATCGGAATCGAAAGGAGGGGCCCGTAGTGAGGCACCTGGCCTCTGATCAACGCAAATCCCACACGCGATTCGGCGCGAGAAACGCCGCTTACAAGATCGTAACCGACGGATCTAATCGCGATCGTCGATCGTACGATCGTTCGTAAGATCGTACGAACGTACGTAAGAATCGTGGGCCCCGTTACGATCCTACCGATATTCAGCAGTTTGTTCGAGTTAGAGGGGCCACGTACGCAAGTAATTACCATTTCGATTGGCAGTTGAAAAACCGCGAATGTAATGAGTATTTTTTCAAGTGGACAGACCACCTCTCTCTCTCTCTCTCTTTCTCTCTCTCTCTCAGACAGTTTTCTCTGTCTCTCTCTCTCACTCACTCAAACGTAGGACCATACGATATTTAACGATCATTATAATTGCTACATGTGTACGATTCGTTGTGTAGTATGCAATGTAGTTATGGGATTTGATATTCATCTCTCATTTTGCCGGGGTGAAATTAAAACGCACCTGTTTCGGGAAAAAAGAAGTATCGATATCGTTTCTCTTAAACATCCGTCGGTTATATCTCCTTAACTTTGGTTATTTCGTTCATTCTCTTATTATTATTATTATTATTATTATTATTATTATTATTCTTTGGAGATATCTAATAAATCCGGAGAAAAGAGAGAAGAAAACGACGACAGTCTAATGGACGAATAATTATTTCTCACTAACGAGATTTCCAACTGCACGAGTAATAAACGAATATCTAAGTTCCTCGTGCATAACCGTTGACAGCAAAACGAATCGGAATTGTAATTTATGGTGAAAATCCATCGGGTTGTTCTCTCTCTCTCTCTCTCTCTCTCTCTCTCTCTCTCTCTCTCTCTCTCTCTCTTTCTCTCTCTTCGTACTGTACATACATACGTACGTACATACATATAGTTATTAGAGCCGGTAGAGAGAGAGAAAGCGTGTTTCGTTCCGCGCGTTGCGGATAATGCCGATCGTTCCTATTTAGAATTCTCTCTTTTCGATTTCATATTCCTGGAGATCGTTAACGTCGAGTGTTTTTTCTTTTTCTTTTCTTTTCTTTTTTTTTTTTTACTGCCGGTAGTATCGCGACGAACGCCGACGAAGTAAATTAATTATTAACGATTGCTTACGATCGGGTCTTTAACTTAACGACGGATAATAAAGGATGAAGAAAGGTTCGAGTAGAGAAGAGAAGAAACGAACGAACGAACGTAAAAAAAAAAAAAAAAGGAAAGATACGAGAAGAAAAACGTAATAAGTCTAAATGAATGGATGAATATGTTAAAAAGAAGCGAGAGTAAATAAAAGATATGGGAAGAGCAACGTGGGTATGGTAGAGAACGCGTTTATCAACGTTCACGGAGATGTTGATTCCTTTAGAAAAAGATATATATATATATATATATATATATATATATATATATATATATATATATATGTACAAAAAGAAAAGAAAAAAGAGATTGCGATATAATAAATAAAAATAATAAAAATAAAAATAAAAGAAGATCATTAATATCTTACCGTAAAAAGGGAAAAGGATATTTACATTGAAGTCTTCTCGGCCGTACCTGTCGTCTTACATACGTGTACCTGTCGATACGTCGAACGAATAGAGAAAGAAAGAAAGAAAGAAAGAAAAAAAAAAAGGAAAACGAAAGACAAAAAAAAAAAAAATGGAGAAAATTTGCGCCGAGTCGGGGCGGTGGAAGAGCCGTCGAGAGAGACGGAAAAAAAAGAAAAAAAAAAACAGAAAAAGAAGGACGAGGGTTAACGTTCCCGTTCTTCTCCGATGCTTTTCTGGTTTCGTTGGGTTTTATACGCAAACAAGTGCGTATTATGCGGATCTAAACGTTCGAGAGTGCGTTCTTGTTTTCGGTGTAACTCGAAGCTAAGCGGTTTAAGAGATCAACGCCGGTATAAACCGGCCGTCTGAGAATCGTTTGGAGATATCTCGTGCGTGAGAGGCGTCGGGAGAGGAGAGGAGAGGAGAGGAGAGGAGATAGATAGAGAGAGATAGATAGATAGATAGAGAGAGAGAGAGAGAGAGAGAGAGAGAGGAAAAGGAGAAGAAAAAGAAGAGGAGGGGAGGGGGAGGAGAATGAGCGAGTGCAAAAGAGTATGTGTGTGTGTGTGTGTGTGTGTGTGTGTTTGAGTTTGTGTTTGTGTGTGTGTGTATGCGCGTGTGTCAGGGTTGAGAGAAAGAAAGAGATAGGGAGGAGGATGAGAGGAAGACTCTGGGCAAAGTGAGAGGGCTGGCAGAAAGACGGGATGAAAAATTAGATTTACAAATCTGTCTTGACTACTATGAGATTGCTCGCTTACCAAACAGCGACTCTCAACCCGTACCAATCTTTATTATTCACATAGACAACTGTTCCAATCTCCGTTGATGATGTCGAATTTATTTTTTTTCTTAATTCTTTTTTTTTTTCTTTTATTATTATTATTATTATTAATGGAGTCAGGAAGGGGGAGGGGACGGCTAATCGCGAGAATAAAATTCGTGCGTTTTTTCTTCTTCATTTTTTTATTTATTTATTTATTTTTTTTTAAATATCGTACGGCATTGGATCACGCCGATGCTTCATTACCGATCGTACGACGTTTACTTGCACCGAATGTCGTTCGATTTCGAAAAAAAAACTAGAAACGTAAAGAAGAATGAAAAAAAAAGAAAAAAAGAGAGGGAGAGGAGGGGGGCGGGAGGAAGAAAGAAGAGCAAAAATTCATAGCCGAGAGAAAACGTTGAAAATAAAAATGAATTAGTAGTTGAGAACCGGGCTATGCGTTCTCCCGTTCATAGAGAGAGAGAGAGAGAGAGAGAGAGAGAGAGAGAGAGAGAGAGAGAGAGTGCGCTATATCGAGAGCAAATAAAGGTCCACGATGGTTATGGGGTTAGGAGCAACGAGTTGAAGATATTTTCTCGCTAGCTAAAACGAAATATCGTTTTTGTGTACGTATACGTTACGCGAAGAGACTTTTGTTAAGAAGGAGGAGGAGGAGGAGGAGGGGGAGGAGGAGGGGGAGGACGTATATATCGTGTGGTGTGTGTGTGTGTCTGGCTCTCTGGCGCCTATACCGCCTATGAAAAATGAACGTCCCTGCTAACCGCACGGGGCACCATCACCATCACCATCACCTTCACCATCGCCATCACCATCACCTTCACCATCATCCACCATCCGCCATCGCTCTATCGTCTACCATATATAGATTGTTTCAAGAAAAGAGAATCTTCTTTTCTTCCTTTCAATTCCCACCGTCGCCACGAATCTATTCGCGACTATTCTTCTTCTCCTTCTTCTCGTGGGTTTTCTTTTTCTCTTTGTGTTTTTTTTTCCTCTCTTTTCTTTCTCCTTTTTCTGATTTTTTTTTGTTTTATGTCTTCTCGTGGTGCCCCAAGAAATTTGCCGTTAGGATATTTTCTTTTTTTTTTATGGGGGTTATTTTTTTTTTCTTTTTAGTTTCTCTTCAGTTTCTCTGTGGTCGTATCTAATCTCGCGTGAAAACATTAACGCGATTCGATATGGAAGAAATTGTTTTAATCTTGTAAATACATTTGCGTACACACACACATATATATATTTATTAATGATAGAGAGAGAGAGAGAGAGAGAGATAATAAATGATTTATTTATTAACGAACGACACAAAATATTTAAACACTCTAATTATTAATTTATTAAACATTTAATTTAACTTTAAATGTCACATTTTTTAATTTTTTTTTTTTTTTTTTAATCCGTTTTAATAGAAACGTTTGATCGATATTTTAGTTTAAAGGTCTCGTAAGGAATCGCAACTTTCGCTCGATGAATTTTTTCGTAAATCAAATAAAATATCATATTTTTAAATTACATATATATATATAATTTATATTAAAAATTAAAAATATATATATTATAAATATATATATTTATATACGTATGGTAAGTACGTATAAATAATAATCCTTAGGATAGTTTATTATTACGTGGTTTCCTCCTTAATGATTTTTCATTTTTCCCTTAGTCACGTAAAAGCCTGCTCTCGAAACGTTCGCACGATATCATCTACTTGTAGATTAGCGGCTAACTTTCTCGAATCTTTTCGGCTCGAAACACAGGGGCCCGGGTATGTTTCTTTGATGGATCCGCAACAGCCCATTCGAGAGAATTCCTCTGTTTCTATATCTCCCCCTACGCCCTCCTCCACCCTCTTCCTCTTCCTCTTCTTCTCCTTCATCTGCTTCTCCACCTCTCTTTCTTTCTTTCTTTCTTACTTTTTTTTTTCGTTTTTTCTTTCTCGTTCTCTCTTCTTTTTCTCCCTCTCTCTCTCTCTCTCTCTCTCTCTCTCTTTCGTTTCCTTTCTTTAAACTCGAAGTAATCCCCTAACGGAGGGGTCGGTCAAATTTGTTATGTTCGGGAAACGGCCCCGTGAACTCGGCCGGAAAATCATCGGTAAAATCTCACTTTTCCTCGCGAAATACGCATTATCGTCGATTATCGTATCATATTTGTTTTTATTTTTATTTTTATTTTTTTTTTACGTTTATTCTCTTCGTTCGAATATAAGCAAGATTAAAGATTTTTCACGGCTTACTTAATTGCACGCCACGTATAATGTGTATGTACCTAATTGGCGAGATATAAATTTTAAGTAAATATATTATTTATAGAATCAATTACATTCAATCGTAGATAATATTAATAAAGAAAGAAAAGTTCATAAAATTGCAACAAAAAAAAAAAAAAAAAAAAAAGAAAAAAGAAAGAAAAAAGAAAAAGAAAAGAAAAACACTTGGCTTGGAAATAAATACGTGGCCACTTTTCATCGGTATTACGTAGAATCTCGCGTTCGTCCTTCCTCCTTTTATATCTTTTATTTTATTTTTTCTAAAAATTGTACCCGTCTACGTCGTAGAGATCTACGACATGAGGGAACAATAGAATCGTTCGATAGAGATCCGATGAATCGAATAATGTGTCTCTTGGAAAATGAAAACGTAAGAGCTTGGTTTGTTTATTTTTCGAAATACCATGCGTTTGTCCTTATGTTTTTTTTTTTTTTTTTTTTTAAATATTACGAAGTCGTGAAGTCGATCTCTATCTCTATCTCTATCTCTCTGTCTCTGTCTCTGTCTTTCCTTCTCTCTTTCTCCGTCTCTCTCTCTTTGTCCCTCTGTTTTGTTTATACATCTTGAGTAGAAGACGACCGTACAAAAGTCGTTCGAATGCGACAGTCGGGGTAAGAACGTTACCTCGATAACAGGTGTCTCTAACCACAGTAACTCTCTACCACTGTACAGCTCCAGGCCAGGAAGACCCCCAAAGAGAGCTTCCGTTGGTTTGAGCCTCGCAGCAAGTCACCTAGCCGCGGCCGCCGGCCATCATCCGCAGCATTCCTTGAAGAAGCACAGGATGGACAACGGCGATTACTATGAGAACGGACATTTAGGTAAGCTTTTATACCTTAAAACCATCTATTTAGCTTCCTCCTTCGTGGTGGAACGACCATAATTGCCCTATTAAAACGCGTAATACAACTATTCCCCCACCCCCTTTTTTTTTTTTTTTTTCTTTTTTATTAATCGTTCAAGCAACGCGATATTTTCTTTCATTTTCTTTCTCGTCTTTCCATCTCTCTTCTCACAATCTTCTCGTTTAATATCGTACGTATTTTAAGATATACGTCGTTTATATACTTTCAACGATACAAATGTTACATCGTTAGAGCGGTTGATTATTATTATTATTATTATTATTATTATTATTATTGTTATTATTATTATTTTTCTTCATTTTTATCATTATTTCGAGATCGACGCTATAAATATTACGTTATTATCGATATGACAGTCGATGTGTTAACACGTTAATGTGGATATATTATGTTTTATATATATATATACACACACACACACACACACAGTTTAGGATACGTTAAACGTACGTACGATAATAGTAATCGTATCACTTTCTTTCACTTTTCCCCACTCACTTTATTATTCGTAAAAAAAAAACGATACGTACGTACATACACGCATACATATAAATATATATATATATATATATATATATATATATATATATTCGTACATATGCATATAATCACATTAATCGTGTTTGTTAGAGGGGAGGGGGAGGGTGGTTTTACGTGGCCAGTGTAACTTACTTACGATTGTTTGTTAGCGATCGTAAACGTGGGACAAGTAAAGTGCGCTCTTTGCGTAGGCGTAAACGCAAGTAACTCTTGGGTTGCAAGGGGCACACACTTGATTACTGCCATCCGTGTACACGGCGGTCCAACGGTGACCCCTAGCGATCAATTAATTAGGGGAATCAAACACACTTGGAGTGAGCAAATTAACTGCAACTGCAGCCTCGTGTTGCGGCCTGCGGTGACGGCGGACGCGCTTGCCGATATATCGGAATATACCGCCACTGATATTATACTCTACGCAGCTGTTTACCCAACGTAATATCTTTCCTAAGTGCGATTCTACGTTTTACATTTGTTGACGTTTATCAACCACCGCACTTCGTTCTATAACCAAAGAGAAAAAGACGGAAAGAGAAAGATTATTCATACGAATTCGAACGTCTACGGAATTTTATATATGTACATCGATGATTACATTTCATTCCGATTATATATATACATTTATATTTATATATTCGCAAAGTTACATAACCATAACTTCCGTTCGTTATCGTCCGAAACGAAAAAAATCTCAAATTTTTAATTTCGCGTCCGATTCCGTAAATGATTTATATTTATTCTCTCATTTTTCTTCTCCTTCATAGAAAAATAAATAAGTCTTCCTCTGAGAAAAACGAAAAAAAAAAAAAAAATAAACAAATAAAGAAGAAGAAGAAGAATTGAAGAGAACGAGAGACAAACGTGGATCGTAACGTAGGAGAGATCTCCTACGATGATATATCCGATCCGCGAAACGTACGATTCGATGGATCCTTTTTGTAATTAACTAAGCTTACGAGCGAGTAAAAGAGAGAACGAGAGAGCGAGAAGGAGGACAGCGTGTTTCTGTTGGTTGATCGTTGATGCTACTTCACTTGGATCATACCGATTGGTCAGACGAGTAAATTGGAAAATTAATCGGACGCGTTACGTTTACGTTTTATGTTCTTCTCGGTGTCCGAACTCGGACGAGCCGGACATCTATTCTAGCGATATCTAAAAGGGATCGGGGGAGGGGGGGGTACGAGGGTACGGGGAAGGACGGGAGGAGGGAGTGGGGGGAGGGGTCAATCGTTAAACTACGCCGGGTAACTGGCCCATAGAGGTAGACGTGAACGTACGTACGATAGGCGAACGCCAGTACGGAAATTGTTTAAGCAAATAATCGTGAACATGCCCGTCGACCAATTTTACGAGCAAATACGTTTCACGGGGCAACGTTAATGAATTAATGCTGCGGCGTTCGCGGTCCGTGCCTCCCAGCCAACCAAGCTCGTCGGGGTAAACGTTGAAACGGCCGGCAATTAATTACGGCCGTGCGGTAATTGTATAATTGTTTTACGATTGGAGCCACCCCTTGCCCCTACCCCCAATACCCCCGATACCCCTTCCGAAAACACCTCGCCGAATCACCCTTGCCGCCCCTCACGCCTCTACCACCCCTCAGTCACCCATCCACTTTCGTTTCATTCGTCGAACCAGCTAGGACCGATCTTTTTAGCCTCGTTCCGATCGGAAATACGAATTCCTTCGGTCGACTTCTCTGATATGTCTTTCTCGTATATTCGATTCGACGAAGGGTAGGATCGAATTAATTCATCCCTCGTCCTGTCTTAACGCGTATGAATTGATCGTGAGATAACGTGATTATGTATGTACGTATGTATGTATATATAAATATTTATTTTTTTTTTTCTTTTAGATTTTTACGAGTAGGATGTACGTATATATTTATGTATATATATAAATCGGTTATGTTAACGTATACGTATATGTGTGTGTGTGTAGAAGAGATGTTGTTAGGAGTGAACGAATTCGATGGAAAATATTAGAGGATCTTTATCGATCTAATGGTAATGTAACGATTTGATTTGAAAGTGAAATCGTCGTGGAATAATACGTGAAATTTCGCTAGCAGTAAAAATGGGTTATGATCGGGTGAGATTCTGTGAGAAGGTGTAAAGTCGACCCAGAAAAGCGATGGGTCATCCTGATACGTTGGATACCGGTAGTGGGATAGAGATAGATAGATAGATAGATAGATAGGTACAGAGAGAAGGAGAGAGAGAGAGAGAGAATGAGTGGATCGTGTATGGTATCAGGGATTGCAATTTTTTTCAATTTCGCTTGCCGCGCGAGCAGCACTTCCCATAACGCAATTAATAAACTCAACAAGCGAGATCCGATCCCGATATACCAGGAGCGTAACATCCATTCGGGGAACGGCCCGTACAATGGCCGTCACAAATGCTCGTCTATTATATACTATACATATACATACATACATACATACATACATACATATATATATATATATATATATATATATATATATATATATATATATATATATATATATATATCGTTCTGTCGATGTTGCACGGCGATACGCATCTATGTTGTCTCGACGAAATTAAAAGCGATGAGAAAAATAAATAGCTCGTGGCCAGAACCAACGTTGAGTATTATGAGGGTGGCAAGAGATAGATAGATAGATAGATAGATAGATAGACAGAGATAGAGAGAGAGAGAGAGAGAGATAAGAAGAGCTATGTTTGGCCAAAGCCGCGTGTCCATGAGAACCTTTTCATCCCCCTATAAAATATTAGAAACAACCCTCTCAAATTTTACATTCGGGTAATATCTTTTCTTTCTCTCTCTCTCTCTCTCTCTCTCTCTCTGTCTCTCTGTCTATATATATATATACATATATACATTGTATCTATACATACATATATACCGTATCTTATTATAATTATTTCCATATTAATATTGACTTATCCTTATTAACTTAACCATTTCCTCTCTTGCGTAATGTTATTGCCGACGCTATATATTTTTTTATACTTCTCTTTCCTACCCTCTCCCCCCCCCTCTCTCTCTCTCTCTGCGTATGGAATTATCGATGGTGCTCGAACAAACGCGTGGAAGGAACGGAAAAGCCGATAGGACTCTTCGAGTCCGATATATCGATGCTCGTATACACACATACATACACACACACACACACACACACACACATACACACGTACGTACATACGTACATACGTGCCGGGAAGCTCCAGTTAATTATTTAGCGCCCGCCGGTTACTGAAATATCATTAATCAAATTGGCCTCCTCGCGTAATTCGCATTACACCGGGGGTAATGCATACCGAGTTACATATTAAAGCGTAAACTAAGCAAATTATCCGGCCATCTGCGCGCGTGTTCGTTGCGTCGAGTAGAAAGGGACGGTGTGTTGGTGCGTTGGCGACGATGGTGGTGGAGAGGTGCTGATCGGGTGGTGGGGAGAAGGGTGAAGGGGGTGGTAGGTAGGAGGTAGGTAGAAGATTGTTAAAAATGGTAGAACCGATATGCGTACGAGTAGGCGACGGTCCGTTAACGAAATTTCAATGTTATGTAAACGCGATTGAATACTAAAAGTTTACGGATGAAATTGCAAACCGGGATGACGTTTTTCAACGATGAAAATAAGCCTATGTTATAGCCCGATGGTTAGATACGTTTGAGCCCAAGAGCTATGTTACGCATTGTTAGTGGTAGGGATATATTTATATAAGGAGAGAGAGAGAGAGAGAGAGAGAGAGTGGATCGAGTTAGTCGATGGAGAACGCGATCATCGTCTTGTAAAGAGAATATAACTTGTAAGAAAACGATAATGAGCTTGGCTCATGGACGATGGAGAGCAGGTGAATCGTCGAAGAATATAAGAAGACGTATAACGTGACTCAAAGAAGTATCTTTATCGTCCTCGTTAACGTTGTTCTCCATTGAATTTTATGGAATTTCGAGATAGTCCGTTGGCTACCACATTACTTTCTTTATTATCCCTTTTCTCTCTCTCTCTCTCTCTCTCTCTCTCTCTCTCTCTCTATCTATCTTTGTACGCGTCCTTATCGATTATTCGTAAACAGGTCGTAAATTAATATACAGGTATACAGGAAGTGCGTCGTAAAGGATCTTCTTTTAATTTCTTACGCTTTCGTCGACGTTTTAATGGAAAATTATACAATGATCATCGTGTACGCACGTAAAACAAAACAAAAAAAAAAAGAAAAAGAAAAAAGTGGAGAGAAAAACCCTTCGAATCAATTTTATTTAAATACATAGACTCTCTCTCTCTCTCTCTCTCTCTCTCTCTCTCTCTCTCTCTCTCTCTTTCTTTCTCTTTGATAATCGTAATTGAAAATGGTATGTACCGTAGGCGGTAAATAAATTCTACGTCGATTTAAAAGTTTTTAATTTCATCTAAACTCCCAGGTAGATTCTGTTGGTTATTAAACGTACGCGTTTTAAAATATCCTATATATAATGCGCGCGCGCGCGCGTGCGTGCATGCGTGTGTGTGATAGAGATAGAGATAGATAGATAGAGAGAGAGAGAGAGAGAGAGAGTGGTTAAACCGTGTATCGGCGTTAACTAACACACGACGACGAATACGGACTAACGTCAGCGAATGCTCATAAAAGCATTGATTAACCGTTGGCGGTTCGTAGGTCGGGCAACACGAGCACCGGCTCCGTGTACCAATAAAACCCCATAGGCTAATAGTCCACCGACATCGCTTCAATATCATTTCCCGGCCCGACCTGAAAGCTCACTTTACGTGCCACCAGAGTTTTTCCACGAGGACAACACGATCACCCGTTTCCCCCGTTACCATTGCCTCATACTGTTTACGCTCTTGCACTGTTGCACTATTGCACTCTCACTGCCGTTGCTGTACTCGTTACTAACAACTTGTTGTTGTTGTTTTCGTTATGGTTGCGTCGTTATAATATAATATTGGAATAGGACGAGATAAAACGTAGAAAAATTGTAACGATTTCACCCTTTCACCCTTCTCTCTCTCTCTCTCTCTCTCTCTCTCGCTCTCTCTCTCTCTCTTTCTATTTTTTACGCGTACACGCATAGACGCATAATTACGTACGCGCGCGCGCGCTCATATACACCCACGTGTACCTGATTTTCTTTCCCTGTATTAGTTTTCCCAATCCACACCCCAGCCTCTCTAGCCCCTCTCCCCCCCCTCTCTCTCTCTCTCTATCTCTCTTCCGCCCACCCTCTTTCGGCATCCAATTAAATTCGTTATCGTTAAAACGAATAGTTCGATGATTTACTCTCGTTATAATTAGAAGCAATTAGATGAGTTTGAGGGAAAAATCGTCGATGTTAATACCGTCGGAAGATGGGAGGGTGAGTTGGGGGTTGGGGGTTGGGGGGGTGGGAGGGACCGATTAAGTGCGAGGAGAGGAAAATTCGCACGTGCGTGTCGAAGCCACGGAATTGTGGTCGGCAGAGATACGGTCAGGTATTCGCGAAGTAATTAACAAATTGGGGTAGACGCGAGAGGATACCTTCTACTTTCGTCGAGAGAAAGGATGATCCTATCCCTTCTATTTCCCTATTATATACATATATATATATCTTTCTCTCTCTTTCACTTTCATTCTCTATCTCTCTCTATCTCTCTTTCTCTGTCTCTTTCTCTCTCATTCGTTAAGGGTTCTTATCGTAGCCGCGAATTAAAGGAGATACGATTCCGGATATAGCGAAGGTGTATAGCAGAAAAGAGAGAGATAGAGAGATAGATAGATAGAGAGATAGAGAGAGAGAGAGAGAGAGAGAGAGAGAGAGAGGCAAGTTTCGAGAACCACTGAGGGCCGCACGTGGAATTTTCACCCTGCGGTCGGAAATTATACACCGCGTGCGTGCCGAGGGACGAAACCGAAACCTGCTCGGTGATTTGATGCGAAAGCGGAATAATCCGCGGAACGAAAACTGCCGATAATGTCGCGCAAAGAGATACCACGTGAAAGGGATACCGGGGAGGGTAGGGGGTAGGGGTGGACTGGAGTGAGTTGTATTGTTCTAACGCGCCGGGGGTAAATAAGTTTTTTTCAACGATTCCGAGAAATCAATTCGATTTCGCGCTCGTGCCCTTCCTCTTCCCCGTCGTTTTTCTATTATTCCCTTCTCTTTCTATCTTTCTTTCTTTCTTTCTTTTTTTTCTCTTTTCTTTTTAACGATCATAATTATTTCATTTCTACTATCAAACGTAACAACAGTTTTCACATCGTACGTCCTCTTTTGTCTCGTTACGTGGATCATTAAAAAATATCGTTAAAGTGTATCGTTCCTTTCTTTTTTTTTGGTTTTTTCTTTCTTTATTTCTTTTTTCTTTTTTTTTTTTTTTTGGCATTTCGTCGATCGTACAAGTCGAAAGACAACGGTGTTATATAAATACACATATATATGCATATATTATTTTTTTTTTTCTGTATTTTCGAAGCGCATAAGAACGGCGATAAATGTTTCTACGTACAAGCGTCAAGAATTTTTGTTAAAAATATCGAAATTTCGTTTCTTCGTTAGAATTAGTTACACAGGCACGCCTCGTGAACGGTGTCGGACCGATGCCGTAGAAAATACCTGGGCTAAAGGTTTGTCTTTAATGATCGCGGCTTCTGCGTTAGAATGCAGCCACGGCTTGATTGTTTTTTACGAGAGGAAACAAGAAGAAGAAGAAGAAGACGAAGAAGACGAAGAAGACGAAGAAGACGAAGACGAAGACGAAGAAGAAGAAGGTGCGATCGTTCGTAGAGAAACGAGAGCGTGTTGTTAAACCTCTTCATTTTGGTAACAGAGTTACGGCTTTACCACAACGCGTGCCCGTAAATCAAGCAGCTCGGGCGGCAGAGAATCGCGGCATCTACGCCGCGAGTCCTTTTTTTTTCTTTCTTTTTTTTTTTTTATTATATATTTTTTCTTTCTTTTGTTTTCGTTCTCTCTTCTCTCTCTCTCTCTCTCTCTTTTTTTTCAATCTTTTTTTTATCTTTTCTTTTTTTTTTTTCACATACCTTTTATTTTCACCACCTTTATAAGCGGCGCAGGGATCAACGTAGTAAGAGAGAGAGAGAGAGAGAGAGAGAGAGAGAGAGAGGCAAAAGGAAAAGAATTAAAAACGAAAGAGAGAAAAAATTTTAACGTTTACTCTAACGTTTAATAAATTCCCTTGATTAGGATTTTTTGTATCGCTTATTTTTACTTTCTTTTTTTTTTTTTTTTTCTTTGAAATAAATTCATTCGTACGAGCGCGCAATAACGCGCTTCATGCGCAAGGATATCTTCGAGCGTTCGTCGAACACGCATCCCTAAGCTCCGATTCAATGAAAATAAAAGAAAAAGAAAAAGAAAAGAAACGAGTGCTTGCAGCGACTTGATCGTTGAACGATTCGAAATATTTTTCAATCACGATCGATGTTATACGTCGTTATCGATTACGAGAGATTAATTAATTAATGTTAACGTTACGTCCAATGAGATGGATCTACGATCAGTTTTATGAATCTACGATCGTCGTAACCCAGCGGCCGTTATCTTTCTTAATTTTTGCGAATATTCCTTACGTATTTACGGAACTTCGATGATACCGACGATAATCAGAGAAACGATCGATCGATCGATCGATCGATCATCGACCTTCGGGTAAACGGGGAGAGGAGAAAAAAGAAAAAAAAGAAAAAAGAAAGCAAAATAAATTTCTCTCGCATTTTCTCGAGGAGTTAGCTGTCATCGTCGTTATGCAAAGCACGTTGACCGTGTGCGTGACGAACGCGTTTGCAACAAGATGCCCCTCGACCCTCTACGCCTCATGCTTGAACATAAAAGAGCACATAGAGTACTTGTTACTCGGATACGTTCAAAAGATGTCTGTGTGTGTGTGTGTGTGTGTGTGAGAGAGAGAGAGAGAGACAGAAAATTAGCGTGTCCCAATGCGAATGTGAGTACGAAGCCCGCGCGAGACCCCTGCCATAAAATCTGCGCGCCGTCCTTCAAAGCTCACGAACGGGAATTTTAGTACGACTTAATTACGACACACACACACGTCTCGTCCTCCCAACCATATCGTCCTTTTTCCTTTTTTCTTTATCATTTATTTTTCCTTGCTTACTTCTTTTTTTTTTTTTTTTTTTTTCCTTTTTCGTTTCTCGTTCTCGCCTTTTTTCCATTCCACACGCGATACGAAATTCTCTCTTCGTTTCGACATTTACTTCGTCGATCGTCGTTTACGTAAAATCGAAACGAGAAGGTACGAACGAGAAGGAAAAAATTGATGTGATGATAATCGATCTTCGTGGACGATCTCGTCGAAAGGAAAAAGAGAAAGAAAATAAATAAATGAAAAGGAACGAAACGAAGAGGAAAGGAAGGTAAAAAGAGAGAGAGAGAGAGAGAGAACTGAAAGAAAGGTAAAGGAGGAAGGGAGGAAAAGAGTGAGGAGAATAGGAGGGGAATGGTGGAGAGGAGGAGGGAATGGAAGGGACAGGAAAAAAAAAAAAAGAAAAGAGAAAAAAATACGGGAGAAAAAGAGAAGGAGAGCGACCGTGGCAATTTTCTGGGATTCCGTTCGGAGTTCGTTGGTCGGAATGGGTGGGTGGGGGGAGGAGAGGGGAGGGAGGGAGGGAGGGTACGAGAAAAAAAGGACGGGAAGGAGGAGGGGGAGCGGTGAGGGGGGGCGGAGAGAGGAGCTAAGAGTTAATCGAGGTAACGAAAAAAAAAAAAAAAAAAGAAAGAAAGAAAGAAAAAAGAATGAAATAAAAGGAATAAATAAATAAATAAAAAAAAAAATAAATAAATAAATAAAAAATAAATAAAAATAAGCGTGGAATATCGCGAGAATGGGTTAGTCGACGAATGATGTTCTGGGACGATGGTGGTTGATTGTATGTCGTGTAGCGATGAGAGTGAGAGAGAGAGAGAGAGAGCGAGGAGGGTGATGGCGATGGTGATGGTGTTGGTGATGGTGTTGGTGTTGGTTTGTTGGTGTTGGTTGGTGGTAGGTAGTCAACAATTTACTCGTTAGCGGGCCGCCGTGTGCCGCGCCGCTCAATTAACTCGCGAATCAACGAGCCCGACCGCTTTGTCCGCGCCGGGAATATTTTTGTAATTCGCGCGGGGCTCCACGTGACCAACAAACGTGCGGAAAAGAGGAAAAGAGTTTTGTTTTGTGTTTGCCTCTTTGCCTCGATATATGGGGCACACCTTTTTTTATTTCTCCCATTTTTCCCTTTTCTCCCCACCCCCCTTCCGCCCCGCCCCTTTTCTCTTTATCTCTCTTTCTCTTTTCGTCGTCGTTGTTGTTGTTTCTCTCTCTCTCTCTCTCTCTCTCTCTCTCTCTCTCTCTCTCTCTCTCTCGTATTTTTCGTTCTAATTTCGTTCGCCGTTCTCTCTTTTCCTTTTTTGTCGTCGTCGTCGTCGTCGTCGTTGTTGTTGCTGTTGCCGTTGTTGTTGTTTTCTTTTTTACTCTATCTCTCTCTCTCTCTTTCTCTCTCTCTCTCTCTCTCTTTCTCTACGTGCGCCAAGGGACGTATAATATACCTACGTACGTTTGAAAACGGGTAAATTGTACGAGGTTAATGAAAAGCGACGCTTCGTTCATCTTTCCTTTCTTTCTTTTTTCTTTACTCTTCTCTCTTTTCTCTCATTTTTATATTGATTTATTCATTCATTCATTCATTTATTTTTATTTATTTTATTTTTCCTTCTTTTTTTTTTTTTTTTTTTCGACTGTCCTTGGGACATTATTCCGAGTTTGGATCAATCTTTTTTCCTTTCCCCTTTTTTTCGCTTTTATTTTATATATATTTTTTTTTTCTTTTCTCCTTCTCGATGTAATCGTTCCTCTCTATTAAATTATTTCGATCGATCAGATCCGAGCTAACTCCATCCATATGTATATTTTGTTTGTTGGTTTTTCCATTCTTTTTCTTTTTTTTTGTTTTATTTTCTCTCTCTCTCTCTCTCTCTCTTTCTTTTTTCTTCTTCTTCTTCCTCCTCTTTCGATGGTCGAGTATCAAAATAGAAATAAGAGGAATGAGAAAGAAAAAAAAAAGTTTCCTGTGCGTCTGGGTAAATGAAACACAGAGATATATCCTCGGGGGGAATATAGAATTCTCGTTTCTTTTGAAGAGTGTTTTCTGCAGACCCGCACGTTAATTTCGCTCGAATGCACTGAAACCCACCTGCTACGTTCTCATACCTCCTCGTAGTTACTTATTTCGTAGAGAGGGAGGGGGGGGGGGAGGGTTAAAGGCGAACGAAAACGGGAATAACGTAGAATTCGAATCGAGTGTTAGTCCGCATTTAAATCCAACGTTTGTAACGCACTTCTGTTCTTGATCGTTCCATAAAACGACGGTCAATGCTTGCTACATATGTTCTTTATCTCTCTATCTCTCTCTCTCTCTCTCTCTCTCTCTCTCTCTCTCTCTCTCTCTCTCTCTCTCTCTCTCTCTCTCTCTCTCTCTCTCTCTCTCTCTGTATGTCTGTCTGTCTGTCTCTTTCTTTTTTTAAATATCGAGAAACATGGAGAACACGTCGTAGGGTTGATAAGTACTTTGGAGATCAACTAAAGTTTCCAAGTGGATAAAAGGAGAAAAAGGATAGATAGATAGATAGATAGATAGAGAGAGAGATAGAGAGAGAGAGAGAGAGAGAGAGAGAGAGAGAGAGAGAGAGAGAGATGGATGATAGACGTTGCTTTTAAATCGCTCAACGGTTAGGCTCATATGGTGCATCAGACGACATAAACCTGGCCACTGTCGTAAAATCTTCGTAAACGTTCATAACTCCGACGACACGTGTGTTTGTGTGTGTGTAGCCTCTGTCTAATATGTGTGTTCGCGTTCGTGTTTTGTGTGTATGGGTAATTTTGTGATGGAGTAGATATAATAAATCCACGAATTAATCATGAATTAACGTAGAATATATCTATGCTATATGGATATATTTTAAACGTGAACAAATATATATATATATATATATATATTTCCTATATATGTATATATAAAAATGTATTTTTTACGATTAGTTACTATTAGATTTAGAAATAGATCCTCGATCATAGGAAGTCCGCTATAATTCTCGATATCGATACTACATGTTTATATATATATATATATATATATATATATATATATATATATATATATATATTTTTCTTTTTTTCTTTTTCCTCTCTCTCTGTATATATTTTTTTTTTCTTTCATTTCTCTAGGACGAAGGATAACAAAAATTCTATATGGGCATTGTACGATAAAGAAAACCGGTATCGGCCGTTTCTACGGTTCCTTCCCTTTCTCTCTCTCTCTCTCTCTCTCTCTCTCTCTCTCTCTCTCTCTCTCTCTCTCTCATTCCCATTCTTCACTATGCGTATCGGTGCTTGCAGACTCAGCCAGTCAGAAGATATTAATAACAAAATATGATATAATAGGCGCATCCCTTTGCGAAATACAATACAATGTTTATGCAGCGGATTAAGCGATGTTGCGAGTGAAAAAAAAAAAAAAAAAAGAAAAGAAAAAGAGAAAAGAAAAAAAGGGAAAAAAAGAAAAAAGGAAAAAGGCGACGGGAATAGTATTGGCCCTTTTCTTTAAGAGAGATCATTCGTGCGATTTGTAAGGTACCCAACGGACAATTTAAATCCCGTATAGGTTGGCCTTACTCTCGCGCAAACGGGGCAGATGCTTCGGAAACACGCTACCCTCTTCGATCCTCGCTTTTGATTAGCCCACGGGAAAGATTTACCTTCGAGATTAGACGAGGGCATCATCGATTTTTCGTCGGAGTTATGTACAACGATCATCTCCGAAACGAAAATCGTTCGATGCTCGAAGCGCATATAAACGGCGGCGATTTCAACCGAACGCCGTACATATACGATTTTCTCTGCTTTGTAATCATCTCGCGTGTTACTTATTTCTTTCCTCCTTTATCCTTTACCCATTTTTCCTTGTCGTCGTTTTTTTTTTTCATTCTCTCCTCCTCCTCCTCCTCCTCCTCTTCTTTATTACTTTTTATTTCCTTTCTCGCTTTCTTTGTTTTTTTTTTTCATTTTTTTTTTTTTCTTTTAATTTTTTGCTCTCGGAAGGAATAAATTTCAGAAATTCGTCACTATTGCGTGATTCAGTACTTCGCGATAATTTTTATTTTCTCTCTCTCTTTCTCTCTCTCTCTCTCTTTTTTTTGTACTCGAGTAAAATCGATACGTTGACAGGAATTCTTTGTTTTCGATCCTTTTATTTTTATTTTTATTTTTTTTCATACAACGTCATCGTACTATCCTCAATATTTGATATTATTTTTTTTTCTTTTTCTTTTTCTCGTTCTCTCTTTCTCTTTCTTTCTTTCTTTCTTTCTATTCTCCATTGTTAGAGGTATTATAAATCAGACGAAATCCAGGCCCAAGAGCGATAGGTCCGACCTAACTCGGATATCGTGTTCCCACGTAATAGATTAATATCAATAATTTGTAAGATTGCCAGGGCAAAGAAGAAGAAGAAGAGATAGATAGATAGATAGAGAGAGAGAGAGAGAGAGAGAGAGAGAGAGAGAGAGAGAACGTCCGAAATGTCGGAGGAAGAAAATTTGCATGGATCTTTTGGTCTCGTAAAGGATAGATAGATAGATAGATAGATCCTAAGATCACTGGAGAATAAAAGGTAGGAGAAGAATCGTCACGAATTTTTCTCTTCACGTTGATCGTGAAGAAGAAAGAAAGAAAAAGAAAAAGAAAGAGAGATAGTGTGTGTGTGAGAGAGAGAGAGAGAACCTACCCCGAAATCATATCCGACCCTAAGGCTACATACTCTCTCTCTCTCTCTCTCTCTTTCTCTCTTTCACTAACTCTCTCTCTCTCTCTCTCTCACTCTCTCTTTCTTCCTTTCTCTCATGTCTGAAAATAGATACGGCCGCGATCGATCCGTCTAATTTTAAAAATGGAATGAAAAAGAATCATGCGCTCGTAGGAATGATCGCTTTTAAGAATTTCGTTGGAACATATAATAATGCGTTATAAAATGTTTGAAAAAATCGATATATATATATATATATATTAATGAAAATTGGATTTGTTATTTAAAAATAAAGAAGGAGTGAAGAAGAATGTAACGAAAAAGCTTCTAATCTCGTAAACTTAATCCATAACGAAGCACTCAATCGTTGTATCGATACATCTTAAAACGGTAATTATTATTCGCGTTTGATCAACTATGATGTTTTTAATCGTTGAGACGTTTTCGTATCGAACGCGTTTAACTGATTTAGATGTTCCTTAAAAGTGTTCGAGGAGCGTGTTGGGAGAACAAAGGGAACAAGAGAGCGATATCAAACGTAGACGGTGACTTCGATGACGGCACGGTTGATGACGAAGAAGAGGATTTCGCACGGTGCCAGACGTAGAGATGTAATAAAACTGGTAAAGAAAGAGAGAGAGAGAGAGAGAGAGAGGGGGAGAGAGAAGGGGAAAGAAAGAGAAACGTTTTCGAGCCCGCAAGGAGTGTAAATAATACCACGGCTGATTGTGGGCGTGGCTGACAGAACTCTAAAA
>OU427008.1:2432507-2435007 GCA_911387935.1 Dolichovespula saxonica
TCTCTCTCTCTCTCTCTCTCTTTCTCTTTCTCTGTCTCTGTCTTTCACTCTGTCCCTTTTTTTATTTGTATCCTATATCCCTCTCTTTCTTTCCAACTTTATACTCCTCTACGTTCTTAGTATCTTCCTCCTTTTCGCACGAGCTTTCTTGCCGAGGCCGTGACCTTAAAATGACAAGAGTTTCACCTGTCCAATATTTCATCGGCCATTTCTAGCATCTTTACCCGTTTTCTCGGAAGGATAGTTTTATTTGTTCGTATGGTCGATCAAGGAACCGAGTTATAAACGAGGTAATCAAGAAAAGATTTAGAAATATCTCTCTCTCTCTCTCTCTCAATCTTTCTGTGTGATGATTAGCGGAGAATGCAAAAAGAAAATTAAACAAAAAAAAAAAAATAAATAAAGCATATCTCAAGGAAGGATTTCGAATCGTTCAGATTTTCATCTCGGTTGAAGGGAGATCCGAAAGTGCATTGTGCGCTCGTAGCAATGCGAATTAACGTTTCTTTTTTCTTTTTTTTTTTTATCGTATTTTTATTTTTATTTATTTATTTATTTTTTTTTTATTATCAACGCGTCGTACCGACGCTATTAGAACAACGTACGAGTATGTTATGGGATATCGAAAGGGGGAAAACGCGTGGATTTGTAGATTGCCGTAAATATATATATATATATATATGTGTGTGTAAGAGAGGAAAGAGATAAAAGAGGAAGAGAGAGAGAGAGAGAGAGAGAGAGAGAGAGAGAGAGAGAGAGAGAGATAAAAAAATGAAAAGCATGGTTTCGTTCGATAGCAGTTATGCGAGCTTATAAACGAGAAACTTATCGGTGGCACGCGTCGCCTCAACAAATGACGTTGGAGCGCAATACGACGAGGATGCGTCGTCTCGTCGGTATAGGCGATCTTTTACGGTTTTGAGGCTCAGGGGGACAACGGGCACACAAACGGGGTCGAGAATCGTGGCTTCGAAGGTTCGAGCCATCAATCAAAAAACGTGACCGTGCATGTATTATCGCCTATCCACCGTCCCTCCTCCTCCTCCTCCTCCTCCACCTCCTCCTCCTCCACCGCCCCTCCTCCTCAGCCGTCGTCGTCGTCGTCGTCGTTGTCGAAACTCTCGTCCCTTTGAAAAATCGAAATCCGTATAATACTCGCAGGAATAGCAATGACTTTTGCTCCCGGCGGTGCGGAGAACCGGCTTTTCGTTTATATGCAAATAAACAAAATGTCAACGGACACAAAAGAAAAGAAATGAAAAGAGAAGGAAGAAAAATTGAAGAATACAATAATAATAATAATAATAATAACAATAATAATAACAATAATAATAATAATAATAATAATAATAATAATAATAATAATAATAATAATAATAAAATTATTATATAATCTGAAAGGAAAAACACATTTTTTTATTATTATATTAATTATTATTATTATTGTACTATAATGTTTGTGGCACGGTTATCGTTAGATAAAAATAAAAATAATAATAATGATAATAATAATAATAATAATAATAATAATAATAATAATAATAATAATAATAATAAAATTATTGTATAATCTGAAAGGAGAAACACATTTATTTATTATTATATTTATTATTATTATTATTATTATTATTATTATTATTATTATTATTATTATTATTATTATTATTATTATCGTGATCAGGTAGATATAAAAACGTGTAATGGCGGTAAAGAAAACGATTGAAATAATTTAAATCTCTTTATAAGAATATATTATATATATATATATATATAATAAAAATTACGAAAAATATAACGATCGGATATTATGGTATTATATTTAAGTAAGGAATTCTTCGAAAATGATTATATCGAGTAGTCGAAAATTGTTGTTCCTCTCGGGGCAACGTAAATCCATCACGAGTGGCCCATTAAGTCGATGCGCAAACACGCGCGCACGGTTACGACTACGACTACGATTACGACGACGATGACTATGACGATGACGATGACGATGACGATAACTACGACTACGACTACGACGACGACTACGACGACAACTACGAGGACGGGAACGCAAATCAACGCATAGATTATATGCAGAGAGCTGCCGTTGCGCTAGCCCGTTGTGATTGATATTTGGTTAAGCGGCCGGCGATCCATCAAGCCTACGAAAGCGCCTCTTTATCCGAGGCTTGCCACGAGCTTCACGTCTCGCCTGATTTCACTGAAATCCGGATACCCTAGCTAGCACCCTTCTACTACGTTGGTCCCTACGTTGTCCTTCCTACCTTCTCATCCTCCCCTACCCTCCCGCTCCACCCCACCCCACCCCACCCCGTTTTCCATCACCACCCGTTTTACCCCATCGACCCTTTAAAACCGAACTTACCGAAAACTTCCTATACGTACTCCGTTCGTTCATCGGGAAGCGCCGATTATTAATACAATCCAATAAAAGAAATTAACAATCGATCGTTTATTACGAGGAAATGAAAGATTTTTTTTTTGTATGTAAATG
>OU427008.1:2440007-2462507 GCA_911387935.1 Dolichovespula saxonica
TCTCTCTCTCACTCACTCTCTCATATCTTTCTCCCTCGGTCCGTCTCATTTCTCTTTTCATTTTCGTCCATCTTCGTGGTCCCCTCCAATCCCCTCCCTCCCTCCCTCCCTCCTTCCCTCTCCCCACCCCCTTTCCCCGATCCTCTAACGATTCCCGAATTATCGTCTGCGAGAAACGTTTTCTTATGTTTTCGTCCTGTTTCACCTGAACTATTTGCCTTTTGTGTTTCCACAGGTCCGGGACGGTATGGGAAAACTGCCGAGCTGCCTACGAAGACATTGTCAAACACCTTGAAAGGTAGGATGAGACGCGAGCGCGCGCGCGCGCGCACGCGCACACACGCACACACACGCGCGAACACACAAAAGTAATACGTCTATCGATCTCGTCTCGTTAACTTCGTAGGAGAAATAAAGAAGGAAAGAAAGAATGAAAATAGGAAGAGAAAAATCGTCAGGGGAACGACGAATTTTGCCAGGGATTATCTTCATAACGCGTGAATAATTAGAATTATTATCTCATCGAGTCGGTGGATCTTAAACGGCTGTCGGACTTATTTGGAAATCTTTATTACGTTATTAATCGTAATCGTTATTACGATCGATCGATCGTGCACGCGTGTTTCCGGAGATGCGAACGGGTCGGGGGGGGGGGGGGGGGGGGGGAAAGAAATTTGAAAAATTTGAGAAATTTTTTAAATTAAAAAGAAAACAAGAGAAAGAAAAGAAAAGTGAGAACGAAACGAAAAGCTATACGAAAGGCGAGGGAAGGTGAAGCGAATAAAAAAAAAAAAAAAACGAAAGAAAGAATAGAAAAAAGCATAGACAGACGGACAGACAGACGGACAGACAGAGAGAGTCAGAGAGAGAGAGAGAGAGAGAGAGAGAGAGAGAGAGAGAGAGAGAGAGAGAGAGAGATCAGGAAGAAGAAAAAAAAAATCTCGTTCTATTCCCGAAGATCCTCGTAACGGCGAATCGCGTGTCCCTGACGGTTATACGCGTTGCATCGGCGTTGCATACCAACAACCCGTTGCACTTCCGATAAATCAGTATTACCGTGAAGCGTCGAGTTTCCGGTCGCACGACAGGTTGAGTCCTGAGGCCTGACGCGGTAATGCCAACATGATTTGTACGGTTCGAGCTCTCCGCCTCTCTCATCCCACACTCTCTCTCTCTCTCTCTCTCTCTCTCTCTCTCTCTTTATGTGTATCTGTCTCTCCATCTCTCTCTCTCTCTCTCTCTCTCTCTCTCTCTCTCTCTCTCTCTCTCTCTGGTTATCTCTACACACCTCCCTCGAACTACACACCCCACTTTCCTTCTTGTCTGGATGGAAAGCAAGCGAGAGTCACCGATATATAGCAAATACCAATAGAGAACCGCGAGTTGCTCCTGGCATACCTCCCCTTCCCTCCCACCCCCCACCCCCACCCCCTCTCTACCTCCCCACCAACCCTCCAGATACCACGCACAGTAACGTGCGCACGCTCCAAACGGGAGGCGCAACCACACACACACACACCCAATCACACACATTCAAACAAACACACAAATTTACACGGACACAGACACACACACACACACACGCACACAGATAGAGAAGAGGATGTTTCCCCGTGATCCTAACCACTTGTCACTTCACGGCACGCAGATCATCGTCGCGACGTGAACGTCCATCATTCGGGGATTAAATCATTCGAGGTTGGCCTCGAAACACTCCTAGCGCCGACCGTTCGGCAATTTTCTCTTGGCGGCGAAAGGGCTCTCTCTAAAATCCTTCCTCCCTCCCTCCCTCCCTCCCTCCCCACTCCCGCCACCCAAACTAAGCCGATTTCCCTTTTATCTTAAGAAGTAATAGGCGGCGGCAGTAATATTAGCAACGGAAGCAGAAACAGAAGCAGCAGCAGTAATAGCAATAGTAATAGTAGTATTATTAGTAATAACAGCGATAGACGATAGGAATAGTAAGAAATAGGCTATAATCGATGTTTCATACTTGCTACGAGACTTTCTTTGAAAGACAATTCTTTGAAATTTTATGAAACGTAACTCTTTGTCTCGTTATACGAGATTTCCTTGGAATATAACCGTACAACGTAGAACCACACCACCGAGACGGGATCGGGATCGGGATCGGGATAGGGATTGGGATCGAGGGATCGAGGGATCGGAGGATGGGTGTCGGTGTGCGAGGAGGGAGGGAGAAGGACGATCAAATAAGAGAGTCGAACGATCGTTAAAACGAGCTTTGAAAATCGTCGCTCGACGATAACGTTCGAAACGTCATTTCCAATTCAAAGGTAATGACCACTGGCTTGGTCTGTCTCTTTCTCTATATATCACTTTCTCTCTCTCTCTCTCTCTCTCTCTCTCTCTCTCTCTTTTCTCTCTTTCATCAGGCCCGTGGCGATCGCCCTCACATTCTATTTGCTTTAGCAGCCGGCCGGCGTTGACTTCGTCAACCGGACAAACGCGTATTGTGATTTCGGGCCTTTGACTGGTAGCCGTTCGATGGATATCGCAGGGAGAGTGGTAAATGGACGACGAGGCAGGCACGAGGAGGAAGCGTACGTTCGCGTATATATTGGGGCGAAGGGGTGAGGAGGGGGGAGGGGAGTGGGTGGGCTGGTTGGGTGGGTGGATCGACGGCCGGTTGAGGCAAACGGAGGACCGAAGGGTGGCTCGAAGGGTGGCTCGAAGGGACGGACAAGCGAGAGAGAAAGAGGGTGAGGGTGAGGGTGAGGGTGAGGGTGAGGGAGAGGGAGAGGGAGCAGCCGTGAATATTCATGCCGAGAACCCTAGACGAATTCGGACTTGTTGCGACTGACACTGATGTAAACCTTTGTTTATTCTGCGTGCTCTCACCCCTTTCGAGCTCTATGTATATATATATATATATATATATATATATATCTTCTTGTATCTCTCTCTTTTCGACTGGACCAAGAGAGATAAAGATAGAGAGAGAGAGAGAGAGAGAGAGAGAGAGAGAGAGAGAGAGGCCAGAAGCAGGAAACGAACCCCCCCTGAGTATTTAACTGAGAGTTAAATTCTGATTAATCGCCGGCAACGCCGTTATTAATTGTTTGTCCTTTTGATTTTACAAGCAAACGGATAGGAGTGTGAGCCCGGAGAAACGGCAGCCAAGCTTGCTCCCCGTTCTTCACGACCTATTCACGCCCTTTCACTTTCTCTTTATCATTATCTTTGTCTTTGTCTTTGTCTTTGTCTCTCTCTCTCTCTCTCTCTCTCTCTCTCTCTCTCTCTATCTATCTCTATCTCTATCTTTCTCTATATCTCTTTCGACCGTTATATCCCCGGCGTAGCGTCTAATCCGTGCGCTTTTAACGTGACAAACGGTTCGCGACTCGACGGAAAAACTGGAGGGTTTAATTTTCGTTTGTTCTTTTTTTTTTTTTTTTTTTGAATTTTTTTTCCTTTTCTCGCTTTGCTTTCGAGAAGAATCAAAACGATCGTATCGTCATCTTTCAATCTACGAATCAGCACGGTGTGGACATTTCTGTCTTTTTTTTTTTTTTTTTTTTTTTTTTTATTTTATTTCGCTACCCCTTTCGCGAGCTTGACGTCACGTACGTATCATACATACATACGTACGTACATACATATACATATACATATATTTTCCAAGATAATTACAGATATTATTTCCAACGATGGAAGATGAGATCCGAATACACCGATATCTTTATATTTATTAAAAAAATCTTTATATATTATTATATCTTTACATTTACGTGCTCGAATATTCCCAATATTCGGATCGAATCCGTCGAATATGTTCTATAGTGTTTCTAACACGTCGAAGAGTATCGTACGTTGATCGTAGGGAAGTAAAAACTTGACTACACGGAGAATTCGCGACATCATCATCGATTTCCCAATTTAGCTCGTTAAGCCCGGCCAGGGAGCGCGGCCACGGTGACAATGGGTGGCTCTAGCCGGGTGGCTGCCGCTGGTGGCCTCCCGGGAGAAATGCGTGCGTCGGGGTGGGTGGGTGGGTGAGGGGAGGGAAGTGGAGGAGAGATAGGAGGGGGAGGGGGAGGGGGTACGCGCGAGATAATAATCTGATTCTGCGGTAAACTCGCGAATACGCGCGGACCGGCTACGAGCCCCGGATAGAGGCAGGCCGGTTAAAACGCGAGCACGACCCTCCGACATAGTCAAAACCTCTCTCTCTCTCTCTCTCACACACTCTCTCACTCTCTCTACTCGACGTACAGTCTCTTTCTCTATGCCTGAGAGAGAGAGAGAGAGTGAGAGAGAGAATTTAGCCCGTAAAGTAAGTAATATTAATGGTCTCCCCCTGAGAACGTTCTCGGTATCAATGCGCTAATGTCGGCTTCCTGGCTTTAAAACTACCGAGTCATTCTGGCATAATTCAAAGCGCATTGTCGTTCACCATCCGTATATCCGAACGTCGAGTTGCCATTGCTTTTCACCGAGCTGGATTTTCTTATCGTCGTCCTCGTCCTCGCCGTAACCCTCCTGCCAAAATTCTATCCACCCCCCCCAACCCCAACCCCCCCTTTCCTCTTAGTCTCCTTCGTCTTCTACTATTTTCGTTACCACGTTCTCTCTCTCTCTCTCTCTCTCTCTCTCTCTCTTTCACTCTCTCCCTCTCTTTCTCTACTCTTAACTTCCTCAGAGGTTTCGTATATCTTTTATCTTTCTCTTTCTCGTAACGATCGCAAACCCTAACTATGAAACTCTCTCTCTCTCTCTCTCTCTCTCGTTTTCTCTCTCGTTTTCTCTCTCTCTCTCTCTCTCTCTCTCTCTTTTCTCGGGTAAGCGTCATTAATTACCAGAACGACGTCGTCGGCGACGTCGACGAGGCTCCTATCGTACGGGACATCTGCTGGAAAATAATATTCATAAAGTTGAGCCTCCTCGTTATGGGCGATTCGTGCTACGCGCTCGTTTCCTCTTCCTCTTCTAACCCCTCTGACCTCTCTCTCACCCTCTCTCTCTCTCTCTCTCTCTCTCTATTTTACCCTTTCGCTCTTTCACTAACTCACTCTACCTCCTCGTGGCTGTGAATTAAACGAAAACGTTTGTTAATGTCAACCATAGTCTTTCACTTTATGATCGATTATCCGATTCGTAGTTCGATCTAATGGTCGGTTCAAAATGTCCGATTATATTAAATGAACAATCGAATTGAAAGATACTCTTTGGAATTAGACACTAATTCTAATTCGATCGTAGTATATCCATTCAAATCGATACTTTTTTCTGATCTCGTAACATTTCAATTACACACGCACACACACACACACACACACACACACACACACATATATATATATTTATACACACGTATTTTCGTATGTATGTATGTACGTATCCTGTTAATATAAATTTTAATTACTATGGGTTTTACGATGAGAGAATGAAAAATAAGTGAAACGGTTAATTTCATTCGTTGATCTTTTACGCGATAGGAAGCTTATGAGAGGCGTCGACTATGAACAAGAATGGGAGGGATAAGGGGAGAGTATACGAGTGGGGAGAGAAGGTGGCGTAGGGGGGGAGGTAGGGGTAGGGTGAGAGAGAGAGATAGAGATAGAGAGAGAGAGAGAGAGACGCTAATTGCACTCAAACGAACTGTCAGCGCCTTGGCACGCACACCATGCTTCTCTGACGTATTTATGTCTCGCAGACGTTTGACGCGAGTCCCGCTGCGTTACACCATCTTTCTCTCTCTCTCTCTCTCTCTCTCTCTCTCTCTCTATCTCTATCTTTCTCTACTCAAGTAGTGCAACATACATTGCTTCGCTTTCGTGCGTGTAATAATGAAGCGTTACGATTAACGCCTCGAGAAATAACATATTCGTCGTTCATGAATTACGATTGATTGAAATTTTACATATCCGTGATATGCGTGTATGCTTGTATGTGCGTGTGTGTGTGTGTGTTTTTTTTTTGCGTTAACGCTCTTTAACAATTAAACCGTTGACGTAATCCGACAATCGTAAAGAATTTGTTGAAAAAAAAAAAAAAAAAAAAAAAAAAAAAATCACGAACATTTGTATTCGATTTCGTCTTATCTGCGATGTTATCGCTGTTACACTCTTCTTTCTTTTTGATTTTTCTTCGTTCTCTCTCTCTCTCTCTCTCTCTCTCTCTCTCTCTTTTTTTTAGCGGATCGTCTCAATTGATCAAAATCGATCGTTCTTTTTGATCAAATTCGACCGTTACTGACTCGACGCGTGGGATATGATTTTTTACACACAAAAAAAAAAAAAAAAAAAAAGAAACAGAAAAAATAACCGGGACTCCAAGGACCGTGGTATTTTTGGAATTGTTAAATCGTGACCCCCCGTTCGTGATCCGAGTTTTATACTGAAAATGATTCGGGAGAAAGGACAATTAACCGCTCGAAATGATCTTCTCGATAAAAATTCTTCTTTTTAGAAAATAAAATAAAACAAAAAAAGGGAAAGCAAAAAAAAAAAAAAGAAAAAAGAAAAAGAACACAAATAAGAGGATGGATGGTTCGCGTGAGCACGGAATTTTCGGAGTGAATAACGATCGAGATGGATCACCCTCAGACAAAAATAGTTGATCCAACGTGACAAAAAGGGATATTCATCCTTGGAAGGATACGCGCCAAACATCGCCGGTTCGATCCTTTCTGCGAATCGATTATTTGGAACCGTGCATCGTAGTAGAGAAAGGCGGAGGTTAGGAGATAGCAAGGATTCTCCCGATTAACTTAAGCTTTCTCGGGAATGAGGGTGGGTGCGGGGTGAGGGGAGGGAGGGAGGAAGGGGAGGGAGTCTGTCTCTCTCTCTCTCTCTCTCTCTCTCTCGTGTTACGTCACACGTGTATTACGTCGCCTGACTGGACTATCCTAAACGTTCCAGTTCGAAAATATCTCTATACATAATTTATATTATCCTTATTTCGTGGAATATAAGAAAGGATCGTGCGTTTTGATCGACGCCACGAAACGATTTCGATCGTCCTCGATCGTCTATCCTCCACAACCTCTTCCTCTTTTTATTTCTTTTCTTTTATCTTTTTCTTTTTACTTAATTTTTATTTATTATTTTAATCCTCTCTCTCTCTCTCTCTCTCTCTCTCTCTCTCTCTTTCTCTTTGTGACCTTTAACAATTCATTCCGTATATATTCTTTCTTCTTAATTTTGTTCTCTTCTTCTTCTTCTTCGTCTTTTTCCTTTTCACTTTTTAGTTTTTTTTTCCTTGTCTCTTATATCAAATCAATCCGTCGGATATTTTAAAGAAATTATTCGAATTCTTTTTCGACAAGTTGAAGATGAAGATGAAGAGGAAGAGGAAAAAGGGAACATACATAAACGCGTTTAAGAAAAAATTATTAATATCCTCGCGTAGTCGTTCGCGGTTGTCTAGACGAAAGGAAAAATGAAAAAAAAAAAAAAAAAAAAAAAAAAAGAAAAAAAAAAGGACCCGATTCGACGTCGGTGGGCCCGTTAGAATATATTTTTGGAATATATAAGCATGCATTTAATAATCCCCGTTCTTTACATAACGACGAAGTTTTCCGGATCATTTAAGTTGATGCGTCGAAGTGACGTCGTTCGGTGTCTCCTAAACCTGTCACGTTGTGTTGTCCGTTGGACGGTAAATACTTCTTTCCTTGAAGAATGACTGTAAAAGAGGAAGAGAGAGAGAGAGAGAGAGAGAGAGAGAGAGAGAGAGAGAGAGAGAGAGAGAGAGAGAGAGTGAAAAAATATAGAGAGAAAGAGAGACGGACGGATAGAAAGTCGATGCGCGTGCGTGTGTTTGTGTATATGCGTGCGTGCGCGCATATTTTTGTGTGTGCGTGTGTGTGCGTGCGTGCGTGCGTGTGTATAGGAAGGTGTCATGTTTTACCAAGGTGCATTATTAGAACGTACGTTGGCGCTCGGTAACGAGGTACACCGAGCAAACTTTGGCACGCGACGAGCGAAAGCCGGTGACTTCAACGCCTCGGCGCGTTCTCGTTCCTCCTCTCGTGCGACAAAACGGTGATTAATTAAAAACATAATTAGTCCTGGTCTCAGGGCGTAACGATGTGCCATACGCAACACACATGCGTTTCATATATATGTATATATATGTATATATATATATATATATATATATATAAACGAGAGTAGCGGGAGTAAATCTACCGTGAAATTGTCATCCGAAATCGACTCGCCATTTTTTCGGTTCTTTTGGTTTATTAGTCGTTAAACCATCTTCTCTCTCTCTCTCTCTCTCTTTCTCGTTCGTTCGTTCGTCCTCTCGTTCTCTCACGGATACACACACACACACACACATACATACACACACAGAGAGACACACACGCTAACTTTCGTTCCTGTACCGTCGACGATATTTTCTCGACGATCGGTCGTTCCGAAGACTAACGAGCTTACGATCATCGTCATCTAATTTGTTGAGTCGTGTGGCGAACGAACCTCGACGTTAGAAAGAGAAAGAGAGAGAAAGAGTGAGAATGAGAGAGAATGAGAGAGAAGACTTGACGTGTCACCGTTCTTCCTCCTACCAGCAACGTTAAGCTCCCGTACTAATTATTCCTACGATTAGTGCCGACGAAGGATCGTTGAACTCTTCTATACTTTTTAACTCGAACAGGATGTTACCAAATTAACTTTGTTTAACGATCCAATTTTCTAAGAAAATCTAATATACATACATATATATATATATATATATATATATATATACGAATAGTTATCGCGATCGAAACTATAATTACGATTAGAAATACTCTCGATTATCGTCTATCTCTCTCTCTCAAAAAAAAAAAAAAAAAAACAAAATAAATCAACAACGATAGATTATCAAACGGCGCGTAATATTAAAGATAATATACCGATGTATCATATTTTTTCCCCCTTACTCCCCATACTCCTTTGTTTCTACATTTCTATGGAAAATCAATTCGGGTCTCGTCGAATCGTTCAAGATATATTATTGTTATTAAACGATCCCCCCCTCCACCTCCTTTTCTTTTTCTTCACACGGACGATAATACTATATTATCAAGCTGAGTTTTATCTCTCTCTCTCTCTCTCTCTCTCTCTTTCTCTCTCTCTTTCTCCGTCTATCTATCTTTCTTTTTCTCACTTATGGTTTTCTTTCATATATCTGTCTCCTTCCTTTGACCACCCGCTCGGTTACTACTGGAACGAGTGCGAGCACATTCTCGTAATCTTATTTATGAACCCGCAACATGCAATACTTCCGGCAAAACGTTTCCAAGCTCGTCTTTCCTCTCTCCCCTCTCTCCCTCGTCCTTCCTTCCTTCCTTCCTTCCTTCCTTCCTTCCTACCTTCGTACGTTCGTACGTTCATTGCTAAACCCCCCATGAGAATTGGATCGATTTGATGGAAAGTCTCTAACGGGCTCCATCGCTTCGATTATATCGAAACGAACGGATAATTCTTGATGCATGCGTGTATATGTGTGCGTGTGTGCGTGTGTGTGTGTGTGTGTGTGTGTGTACCGCGTTTGTAAATACATACTCGTAAGTATCGATGTCTTTCGCGTGACAAGAAGAAATCTTTTCCTTTCTTTCCTCCCTTCCTTCTTCATCTTCTTCTTCTTTTTTCTTTTACTTTTACTTTTATTCCTTTCCTCTCTCTCTCTCTCTCTCTCTCTCTCTCTCTCTCTCTCTCTCTCTCTCTCTCTCTCTCTCTCTCTACTTCTCTTTTAATTCCAAAGATATGGGACATCGATTTAATTTCCATCGAAGTCTCTATTTCGTTGCGCGCGTTAAACGTGCACCCTAAATAATATCGATTAGTTTCTAAATCGGATTTATTCCATAAACTTTATTGGAATGTAAGAGATAGATAGATAGATAGATAGATAGAGAGAGAGAGAGTGAATGAGTGAGAGTGAGTGAGTGAGAGAGATTGAGAGAAGGAAACAAAAGGGATGAAATCGAGAAGAGCAGTTAAAAGGGTGGTATTAAATAAACCGCGAACGAACGTTCCTGCGGTTCGATACAGTCCTACCAACCGTACGTAGCCACACCATGGTTCTACTGGCACTTTTGGTAATGAACTAATATTTACAGTGTCCGTCCGCGTTCACGAGAATACGGACGCGCGCGCACACATATGCGTATAAATATATGGGTCCGGTGTCGTGTTATCAGCGACCCTTCAGCAAATACGTGCTTGCCCTGCAGGGTCAGGCCCTCTCTCTTTCCCTATAGTAGGAAAGAAGAGAGAGAGAGAGAGAGAGAGAGAGAATTTGTGAAACCGAGAGCTGCTACGATATGCATACAGATCAAACAGTTTCATGTATGCCCCGCAGTTCCGACTATTGCTCCCTGCCAAATCAAATTCTTTCGCTCATCCTTTTTCTATTTTCAACAGTTTGGAGGTATTTAAGGTAAAACAAAGAAAAAGAAAAAAAAATAGCAAAAAAAAAAAGAAGGAAAAAAGAACAGAAGCAAATGAAAAGAATGAACGTTATTCGGACGAACGATGGTATATTTCGGATTATTCGGTGGGTTTTTTTCTTTTTTTCTTTTTCTTTCTTTATTATTTTATTTGAAATATCGATAAACTTTCATAACGAAGAGAGAGAGAGTGAGAGAGAGAGAGAGAGAGAGAGGACGTTGTTATGGGACGACTATAACGATACAACGAGTATAGAAAGCTATGGGTCATGTCGTTCGAAGGAGAAGACGTTTAAAAAAAAAAAAAGAAAAAGATAAAAATGAGTACGAGAGAGACAGAGAGAGAGAGAGAGAGAAGGAAAAAAAAAGAGGAAGTAGTACGAAAGAACCGTCGATCGTCAGAACAGAAGAATCGTGAAAGTTTGCTAGGGACATAAGAGAGAGACAGAGAGAGACGGAGAGAGAGAGAGAGAGAGAGAGAGAGAGAGAGAGTGAGAGTTGGGAAGTAAGAAGAGGGAGAGAAGATCCTTCACGATGTTCGGGGATGCTGGTGGTGACAGTAAAAGAGAAAGATAGATAGATAGATAGATAGAAAGAAAGATATATATATATATATATATATATATATATATATATATATATATATATATGTAGAGAGAGAGAGAGAGAGAGAGAGAGAAAGAGAGAGAAAAGCGTAACGGGCGATGACAAACGAGCGGGAGCTGCGAGTCCACGGGTCACTCGATAAGAATAATCGTTTTTCAATCGAAATCCAATAGCGAAGTCACATCGCTCGCGGGCTTTCTCCTTGAAAGAGAAAGAGAGTAGATCTACAAAGATAGTAAGAAAGAAAGAAGAGTATGAGAGAGATAGATATATATATATATATATATATATATATATATATATATATATATATATATATATATATATATATATATATATATATATATATAGAGAGAGAGAGAGAGAGACAGACAGACGCACACACACATAAACACACAAACACACATATATATATGTGTCGATGGTTCTTTTTCTCATGGTTGACCTCTCAAACATTGATCATTACTTGAAAAATATGTTTTTGACGTGCCAAAGACAAGAACGCTCGAGTTTGAAATTTGTCAAGAATTTAAATAATATCCTTTTATATATTTTCGCCATGGCTGCAAGTAGCAGCCGCACATAGGGAGGATATAGAGAGATAGAGAGAGATAGAGAGAGAGAGAGAGAGAGAGAGAGAGAGAGAGAATGCACACGTTGAACGTTTCTCGCTTACCGTCGGCGGCCATCATAAATCCCGCGAACATGAGAGAGAGAAAATCTACAATTCTAAAGCTTTCCATAAAACACTCGACGAAACGCTTCGCCCAGCACTTTTCGAGTGGCTGGGCTACCGCACCAGCCGTCTCTCTGCACCATTCTCTCCCTTCTCTTTCTCTTTCTTTCTCTCTCTATCTCTCTCTCTCTCTCTCTCTCTCTCTCTCTCTCTCTCTCTCTCTGTCTCTATCTTTCGTCTTCTACACGAGTGACAGGAATCTGTTGAAATATGTAAAACCGTGTAACCTCTTCAATTTACATAGCCGCACGTAAAAGCCAGCAGACTCCAACGAAAAGTGGCTCCTGGCTCGTCCCCGGTAATTGATAAGTCCCCTAAACGGATCTTTCCGAACCTACCCCTTTTTATCTTCCTCCCTCCCTCCCTCCCTCTCTATCTCTATCCATCTCTCTCTTACTTCCTTGGATTCCATTTTACCCTTTCTTTTTTCTTATTTTCCTTCTTTCGCAATTTTCGAATAGCCCCGTTTGATTTCGATCGAATTAAAGAGAGAAAAACAGAAAAAAAGATAAAGAACAATCGTTTCGATCGTTGCATTGTAATCCTTCGTTAAAAGTCATCTCACACACACACACACACACACTCACGCATATATGTTTATATGTTATTATTTTATACTATACGTGTATGTAAAACTACGTAGGCGACGTTCGACGTGCATACGTAAATACGTTTCCTCCGTCATTGTTTTCATTTTTCGTCACTCCCTCACCCCCTCCCCACCCAACCCCATCCCATTTATTCGTCATTACGACGTCGTTATTGTTTCGTCACGTAGGTTACAGTTCGCTCGCTCTTATCTATCTTTCTTTATCCCACTTTCATCGTATCTTCTATCATGTATATATATATATATATATATATATATATATATATATATATATATATATATATATATATATATATATGTATATATACGTGTAAGCGCGCACAACAAACCGAGTCTGTTGTTATTAATTCGTAGGAACGGGACGATTCTATCCCGTTGACATTTTGTTTATATTACCATCTCGCGTCGTATGTTTACTGTTTTTCTCGTAGAGGTAAACGAAAAGAAGAAGTAGGTGTGTTTATATACGTACGTCCTGTAATACGAGTTAACAGGGATCGTTGGTATTACGCAGTTAGAACGCTAACGAGAAACACGTACGAAGACATCGCTGTAGATCGAAAGAGTTAGAGAGACAGAGAGAGAGAGAGAGAGAGAGAGAGAGAGAGGAACGGAAAAGAGGGCGAAGTAAAAGTGGTAAAAGAATATAAAGAAGAAGAGTAGGAAGACGAGAAAGAAAAAGAAAAAGAAAAGGAAGAATAAGAATAAGAAGGAAAAGGAGGCCGCGACGGGGAACGTTGTCTCACGTGATAGACGTCCATCATCGAGGACGATGAAAGCTTAACATCTCGTAGGACGACGTTACAAGTACACGTGTTCGACGTTGTTGATGCAACCGTCATTTTTTACGAGGATAATCGCGGGTGAGTGCGGGCTTTTGTACAAAACCCCCCCCCCCCATACATACATAAAGTACTACACCACTTCGTTTTCGTTTCTTCTTTTTCATCTTCTCTCTCTCTCTCTCTGTCTGTCTTCGTTTTCTTTCCTCAACCCTCTCCCTCCACCCACTTTCCACGCTTCTTTTTTTCTCCTCCCTCTTCTTCCCTTTTTATTTTCTTCTTCATCTTCCTCTCTTCCTTCCTTCCTTCTTTCTTTCTTTCCTTTTTTTTTTCCTTTCTTTCTTCTTTTTTGTTTGTCCACCATTATATTTTCCCCTCCTACGAACGTAGCTTGCCATTGCCGTGGTATTTTAGAACGCTCTGAACAAACAACAACCAAGGATAAAAGTATTATGGTTGTGTATAGTAGTTGTGTTCCTACATCTGGAAGTAAGGAACATCAGTCATGGCGCATCTGCGATGCACTTCCCATCTTTCTCCTTCTCCAAGTATGATATCCTTCTTCTCTATCTCTCTTTCTCTCAGACATCTCAGAGATTATAATCATCATCATCATCATCATCATCTTCTTTTTCTTCTCTCTCTCTCTCTCTCTCTGTCGATATCTCCTACGCCCGTCTTAAAATTGTAACGGGTGTACGGTTGTTTCGGGATTTCCGCATATCCATTCGCCCCACCCCACTCCCTCCTCCCTCCGTCCTCCCCCGCCCCAGTCTAACCCCCCCCCTCTTTCGCGCCGTCCTCCCTCCTATCTACGTTTTAAAAACCATTTGTCATCGGTAACGTAAATATGCTCGCGGGAAAATCGAAAGCAAACGTTCCTCGGTGATATTATTCTCGTAGAAAGAGAAACACGAGGGTAAAAGAAAAAAAAGTGGAAGGAAAAAAGAAGGACAAAAAAAAAGGAAGAAGAAGAAGAGTAGGAGGAGGAGGAGGAGGAGGAGGAGGAGGAGGAGGGGAAAAGTGATAGGGAGTATAAAGTGAGCACGGAGAACGTGAGCCGACGAAATTCGTAATGTATTTCGAATTCCTACGAACTTCTTCTTTAATCTAAACGCTCGTTTTTCATAGATAGAAGATGAGACAGAGTATGTGTGTGTGTGTGAGAGAGAGAGAGAGAGAGAGAGAGAGAGAGAGAGAGAGAGAGAGAGAGAGAGATACATAAAGTTCATCGTAAAAAGTTAGTTCGTCTAATAAAACCCCGAAGGGATTTGTCAAGGAACTCGAAACGATAGAAAAGAAGGTAAAGGAAAGGTTGAGATAGGAGAGGAAAGAGGAATGGGAGGACAAACGGGAGGGTGGGGGAAGGGGCTAAGGATGAGAGGGGAGGGGAGGGGAGGTAGGGGAGGAAGTTGACTCTGGGGAGATCGTCAGAAAATATATGTAAAACACATCCAACCGCGTGGCGTCTGGCCTCGTATAAGCCCGTAACCGCGTTGGCTCTCCGATGGGCCGACATCTAAAATAATAAAACTTGCCTTCGTGTCATTTGTCAACGCTTCAACTTAAGGAGACGACGAGGAAGACGAGGAAGACGAGGAAGACGAGGAAGACGAGGACAACGACTTCTACAGGCACCTCGTAATTTCGCGATGTCGCAGCTGCGGCCTAGCCCTTTTCCCATCACCCTCTCCCTCTCTCGTTCCCTCGCAGCCCAAGCTAGCCCAATACGTCCTACCCTTTACATATTCACCCCCCACTTCTTCTCGAGTAACTCGAAATTCGCGAGAGCGCGCGCGCGCGCGCGAAGCATCGAGAGTCCCTTAATTTTAATCCAAGTAAGCCTCGAACTCCTACACCCTCTTCGGTGTATAGTAAAACCTACCTCCTCCTCCTCCTCCTCCTTCTCCTCCTCCTTCTCCTCCTCCTTCTCCTCCTCCGTCCCAACCCCCTCCCCTCAAGAAGAAGAAACCCATTTTTCGATGAACGTCCGGAATTTTACCGCTGTACAACCTACGACGTTATATTTTATCTCGATTAGATTTTATTGCGACGAGTTTTCTTGTTTTTCTTTTTCTTTTTTTCTTTTTTTTTTTATTTCTTGGTAATGTTCTTTCATTTGGGACGATCGAACGCGTCGCGTTCTATTCGAATATTTTCTGTAACATCGCGCATATGTTATATCGTGTGTGCGTGTTTTTTATGTTTTTTTTTTTTTTTATTTTTTTTTTTTCATTTGCGTATTATTCAAGCGCGTCTATACTTATTTTTTATTACGAGGAAGTAGACAGGTCGGTCTCTTGCTTATCCTTTTCTTTTTTGTTTTCATTCGATTTCTTTCGAATTTAATTTCGATCCTCTGCACACCGTACTCGAATACTCGCGTCTACGATCATTCGTCAGCTAAACTCGAACGGATTATTTTACGAAATCGTGAAAAAGGAGAAAGGAAAGAGAAACTTATCGCTTCGAATTATAATTATAATGAATTGTAACGAATTATAATTATAATGAATTGTTACGAATTATAATGATAATGAATTGTAATGAATACGTTGGAAGAAATTATTATTATTATTATTATTATCATTATTATTATTATTGTTATTATTATTATTATCATTATTATTATTATTATTTTTATCTAACGATAACCGTGCCACAAATATTATAGAACTTTTACGTATGTAATTCAGGTCGTTGTTAAATGTCCGACAACGTTTCGACGACGATAAGTTTGAAAGAATCGCCGACATTTTGTACGTACTTTAGCAATTTCGTTGGAACAAGCGATAACAATGATGATAATTTGTTCGTCGTTTTTTAATTTTTTTTTTTATTTATTTATTTATTTATTTTTTTTGTTGGTCAACTTGAATATTTCGATTAGAAAACACAATGGAGTCTCCTTTTTTTTCTTTCTCTCTCTCTCTCTCTCTCTCTCTCTCTCTTTCCTTCCTTCGTACGAATAATGCGTTATTTACTGTGCCATAACGTATAGTGTGTTGTACCTCATGAAATATGAATAACGAAAACGTGAATGGATTTAATAGTTGATAACTAATGAAGAGACGATGTCGGAGGTACGAAGTGGTAATACTTGAAAATCTGTTCTCAATTAATCGATCAATCGAACTGCACGAAACTTTCGATGGGACATACGAATTTTCTTTTTCTCCACGTTAATATCATTTCCTCGATATTATCTCGTAACGATCGATCGATCGACGAGGGTCGATCGAAAAATCGATTACTCGAATCCGTTTCTACGTTTGGGAGAAACATTTCGAAAATCGAAATGTTCTTCCAGTCGGTCAGCCCCGCTTAATCAGGATTTACGTCAAAGATTGATTTCTGCGACAGCTGTTTTTATTTTTTTATTTATTTTTTTATTTCTCCACACTTATTTTCTCACCGACACGAAACGAGACCATTCGAAAGCTTTGAAAAATACACACCGGTAACGTATAATATTTATCATTCGATATTATTCGATATTTATCGATTACGTCTCGTATTAATCGTTCGTTTCTCGTAAAGTATTAATTAATAATTCTATTCGATATTTATCAGTTGCTCATTAATCGCGTTATATAAGTCTCGTAGGAGAAGGAGAAGGGAAGAGATTATTTTTTTTTACATCGACAACGGCTCGTCAATCTTTTTTCTTTCCTTTTATCTTATTTTTTTATTTTTTTTTTTTTTTCTATCTTTCAATCACGTTACTCGCATAATTGTTACTTTTCCGAAACTCGTATTCCTTTTGTTTCTTTTTCTTTTTTTTTTTTTTTCAAGTTACGCGCACGCGCGTATATATTCTCACCGAAGAATTCTACCTTCGACCGTTCTTCTCTTTTTCCTATGGGAAAGAATATATACATTCGCGAGTTGCGTGGTGGGCGATAAAATATTCTCGCTTGCGAGGTTTTAAAAGGCGAAATAAGGTTTCACCGCGGAAAGCGCCGTAAGACGATTTTACGAGGGTTAAGACTGTGCTCCTCGTTTAATTAAAGGAGCACGCGTGCGAGCGGTTTTGCGCGGAAATAAAGTAGTAGCAAAGTGTTGCCGACTAGGCTACGTTCCCATCTTTCGATCTTGCCGACTCGAGGAGTTCGAAGAAGAAAAGGAAGGAAAAGAAAATGAGAGAGAGAGAGAGAGAGAGAAAGAGAGATAGAGAGATTGTGTGTGTGAGATAGTATAAGAAAGAAAGAACGTTCTTCTCTTCTTACTTTATGCTTCACCATCTTTAATCCCTTGATGCTGGACGTTGTCCCGAAGGATGCCAAGCATAGGCTCGCCTTAAAAGTGAAATAATAAATAAAATATATATCTCGTTCTCGTCGGTGCAATAATCTAGGAGAACGAATGTGCCAGACGACTTTTATGAAACGATTCGAAGAGCCTACTCTCCATCTCTCCATCTCTCTCTCTCTCTCTCTCTCTCTCTCTTTCTTTCTATCTCTCTAGATCGTATAGTTGAAAAATATAATCGTAACCCTTTAGCAAGAGGGTGCCGTATTGTAGAGAAAGAGAAGACGGAATGGACGCGGTGGGATAAAACGTTAAATACGACCGCTGAACACCGGGGGCCGACAATAAAATCGTCGTAAAGCATTTGCGAGCGAGTAATGCACCTGCTTTTTTTCTTTTTCTTTTTTTTCTTTTTTTTTTTTGTTCAGAGAATAACAACACGCGTTCATATTCTAATCCGACGTGGTTTAAGAGAACTCGATTAGGTAAATAACCTTCTTCGCGCCTTTATCGTCAAATGTAACGTAATTTAGATTTTATATGAAACGTTTTAAGCGAAACGTTCTTGTAAGTTATTTTAAATAAAAGAAAGGAACTTAAAAAAAAAAAAAAAAAAAAAAAAAAACGAATATACATCGTTCCATCCAAACAGACGAGAGGAACGTTGGCGATTTAAATTATACATGATATCATCGACGATATTTTGAAATTTTGAAACAATATATGTTGATATATACACATATGTACTTGAAACAATTAATAATTTTGTAATACATTTTAGAAGCATGTAATTTTGTTCCCTTTCCTTTCATTTCTATCATATAATACCCGAACGAAAAATATGATCGAGCAGGATAAAACTTACTTTCGTTTCTATTCGGCTCTTCTCGATTACTCGATTTTATTTTTTCAAATTACCCTTCACATTGCGCTAATGTATTTCTTTCAAGCCTCTATTCACTCTTCGACGTTTCAATCCGGTCCATTCAACGCAATCTCTCTCTCTCTCTCTCTCTCTCTCTCTCTTTCCTTGCCCTTTTTCACGTACGCCTTTTCCTCGAAACACTCGAGCGATCAATCTAACCCGTACCACGCGAGCCTCGTCAATTTTCACAAGACTCCATCCAACCTTTTTCGAATGACTCGTTATTTCGTTTCTCTCTCTCTCTCTCTCTCTCTCTCTCTTCTCGTTCCCTTTTCCTACTTTTTACACGAAAAAGAGAGAGAGAGAAAGAGAGAGAGAGAGAAAAGGAGAAGGAAAAAAGAAAACCTTCGCCGTCATCGATACGTCCTACGCTTTTCAATCTATAAATACTATCAATTATTTTTGACAACTCGCTTTTTACGGTCGGTGCACACACTCGAGGTTTTTCGTTTTTTTCTTTTTTGTGTGGTTTTTTTTTTTTCTTTTTTTTTCTTTTACATTTCTTTCTTTCATCCTTCATCCTTCCTCTACTTTTTCCTTTTATCGACGTGAAAATTTTGAGATTGTATTAATCTCGTCCCCACCCCACCCCACCCCACCCCGTCGCGCCTCGTCACAATCCAATCATCACCTTTCATGCACATAGAAAACTAGAAAGAGGAGGGAGGAGGGGCGGGTAGGAGGATTTTCGATAACTGCGTTCGACGTCACTACAATAAAACAACGGGCATACGGAATAAGCGACGGCGAAAAGGGGTTATGGCACATTCCATTTCGTTCCTATGTTTATATGCCTTCGCCGACAAAGAGAGAGAGAGAGAGAGAGAGAGAGAGAGGACCTTCGAGTTTTGCAGGGAAGCAACCCTGCAATCCTGCAACCCTGCAACCCCTCCCAGAGAGATCGCTAAATATTTCATTTTGTGTCTCTCCCTTCTCTCTCTCTCTTTCTCTCTCTTTCTCTCTTTCTTCCCGAAAACGTTTAATTTTGACTCAGGCTTCATTCCCCTCCCTCTACCTCCCTCTACCTCCCCCTACCACCCCTCCCGCCGTTTCGTTCAGGATTCTTGTAAATGTCTCAATTATTATTCCGTACGGGATCATTCGATGAAATAAAATCATATATTAAAATTATTTATTTTATACCGAAACAAAAATTATATACCCGTTAAATTATATAATATACGAAAAAAGAATTAAATAACATATCTCCACGCGCGTGTGTGCGTGTGCGTGTGTGTGTGTGTGTTGTGAAAATAATTATTTTATGATAATGAAAAGATTCATTCGTGTATTATGCATCGACCTGATGGAATATTTTTTCATTATTTATTTTAATGGAGACATTGAAAGATTAATTCTCAACGTAGTAATTCGTTTTTGATTTAAACGAAAACTGACTCATCGTATAGAAAGAGAGAGAGAGAGAGAGAGAGAGAGAGAGAGAGAGAGAGAGAGAGAGTGAGAGAGACAGAGAGATAGATATAGTAATTAATTTTGTTCTAATATTGAATCCGAAGGATATTAAATATCCTAGATTTGTATCGAACAATTCGGGAATTACTACGGACGATCCTTCCTTTCTTTTCATCCGTAATACATTTCCTTTTGATGCTCGACGTTTGATCCTCCCCCGTGGTTCCCCGTGATAAAAGGGGGAAAAAGTATGAGAGTCCGGTTAAGCGGACGTCCTACCACGGGAAGGATGAAAATTAAGGACGAGCATCTAAGTCCTTCGATTACTTTTACAATTTCCCTTATTGCGTTAACATTTCTAAATATACATACATACATACATACATACATACATACATACATACATACATACATACATACATACATACATACATACATACATACATACATACATACATACATACATACATACATACATACATACATACATACATACATACATACATACATACATACATACATACATACATACATACATACATACATACATACATACATACATACATACATACACAATGCATTTAAATGTATACGTACATTTATATAATTTTTTTTCGACATACACGTCGAGCTATCATCATCGTAAAACAAAATCTCGTCGAACTAACTTTTCCTTTATTTTTTTCTCTTTTTCTTTTTTTTCTTTTCAAATTTTACGCAAATCAATTTTTCGTCGTATATATGCGTATATATCATGTAAATCGAATTTGTGTTTCCAAAAAGAATTTTGACGAACGACGATTCGTCAAGGACTCTCTTCTCGTACATACGTACGTACTTCCTTTTCTTTTTTTTTTTTTTTCCCATTAATTCCGTCTCTCTTTTTATCTTCCCCCCTCTCTCTCTCTCTCTCTCCCCAGTACATTGCCATCTTCGTTTACATTTATGATTTAATACGATCGTCCATTGTATTGCGTTCTCCCCCTTTAAAACTCGACGATATCAGCATCTCCCTTACCGCAAACGAATGTCTTGCTCTTCGTTCTCGTTACTGCCTACGTAATTTGAACGGGGTATATTGTTGCTCCTGCCATAGGAACACACGTACCCCGTCACTATTCCCTCCTCGTCTCGCCTCTGTTCTTTTTTTACCCCTCTCAAGCCCCTCCCTCTATCCCGTCGGAGATTTCAACGAAAAGAAGGAAACAAAAAAAAAAAAAAAAAAATAGAAAAAAAGCCCACGATCGAAAAATTCGCGTAAACGTTCGCGTTCTCATCTCGTTCGTGTCAAATTAAATAGAAACTTTTCAAGCGTAACTTAATGTACCTTTTTAAATTGAATAGACGATTATCTTCGTTCCTCGAATAGACGCAAAAAAAAAAAAAAAACAGAAAGAAAGAAACAAGAAACAAAAACGGTTCTTCCGAGAGAAAACGAAGAAAGGAGGAGGAAGATAAACGAGGGATAACGCGGAAAGGAAAAGAATCGAGGAGGATAAGACGGTGTAAAGGAATATGATAGGATAGGATAGAATGGAATTGGAATGGAAGAGAAGAGAAAATGGTTGGAAAGGAGGGAAAAATAAGTGGAAGAGCGGGGGGGGAGGGAGGGGGGAGGAGTGTAGTAAGAAGCGCATGAACACAATGAGAGTAGTAGCGCCGTGCGCGGAATATTAAATTCGCGGGAACAGAATTCGAGGAACTTTTCGTTGTAGCATTATGGGGGAGGTGGGAGGAGGGGGAGGGATGGAGGAGGAGGAGGAGGAGGAGGAGGAGGGGGAGGGGCCCTTGGCTATCTGGATGATGTACTACCAAAGTTGGGAAGACTTTTCCCGTGCTTGGCCCCTTACTTTTGCCGTTACATTCTCTTTCTATCTTTTTCTTTCTATCACTCTATCCTTCTCAACGTCGTTTTCCTCTTCTTAGTCTTCCTCCTCCTCCTTCTCTTCCTCCTCTTCTTCTTCTTCTTCTTCACCTTCTTCCGTCTCTCTCTCTCTCTCTCTCTCTCTCTCTCTCTCTCTGTCTCTCTCTCTCTTTCTCTCTACCAAGCATAGCTTCCAGGGTAGCAATCTTTTATTATTAGCGCAGGCTTTACCAGACAATGAAACGAAAGGAACGGAATATGATATTGTAGTACAGAGGCCCTGCCGGAAAGGGAAGCTATTGTCGGTCTCTTTGAATTTTAAAGTCAACGATCGATACGGCTCGAGGGATGCGCCTTTAGCCATATAAACCGTTCTTCCTCCCTCTATGCTACACGCCCGAGCACCACCACCACCATCATCATCATCCCACCTACTCTACCCTACCCTATCCTACCCTACCCTACCCTACCCTTCTTCTCCATTGCCAACCTTCGACTTTCTTCACCCTTCGCATCACTCTCTCTCTCTCTATCTCTCTATCTCTCTCTCTATCTATCTATCTGTCTATCTATCCATCTCTCTTTCTCCTTCTATCAACCAGATTCTATTTCATTCGAGAACGCTAAGCGCACGACACGTACTACCGGTTTGAAGTCCATTCAAAATATTCTAAATTTCAAACTATATGTATATATATATATATATATATATATATATATATATATATATATATATATATATATATATATGTACATATATCGGTGTATTTACATAGACACATATATTTATATACATTTTCTTTTTTTTTTTTTCCTTTAAACCTTCCTCATTTTTCTCTTTGGAAAGTTTCCGATCGATCGAGAACTTTTTTTTTTTCTACGAGGATTTTAAAAACGACGACGAATTA
>OU427008.1:2467507-2475007 GCA_911387935.1 Dolichovespula saxonica
GCGTAATTTCTTATGGCAAGGATTGGCGTGATTCTATCTTTCTTCTTCTTCTTCTTTCTGTTTCTTCATTTTTTTTTTTTCATTTTCTATACAATTTTTGATTTATTTTTTTCTTTTTTTTTTTTTTTTTTTTTTTTAACGCAAAAGAAGAAAAGAGAAATGCGTCGCAACCGTTAATTATACTCGATACACGTACGAATAAATACGGAGGAGCCATCTATAATGTGTTGTCATATTGAAATATTAAAAATAATATTCACGTTGGGCTCGTTACATCGATAGATCCTAGTACATCGGAGTAGATAAGAGTGATGGCGTTTTATAATTCAGATCCCCGTTGGGTTCCAACGTCATTCCTGATATATGACGTTTAGCACTGCCATTTTAGAAACGCTCCGTGTTAACCATAGTGCTTAACGTATCGTGCTCCGCGAGAACTTTCCTACGACTATAAGGAGATACTCTCATGGATGGAAGATGAAAGAGAGAGAGAGAGAGATGGAGAGAGATAGAACGAGGGCAGATCGTCTAAGGATAGAAGGTGTGAAAAATGGAATGCATCTCTCTTAGATCGTATTAATATTTCATCGTTCAATTTTATGATACAATCGTTAGTTATTATCAAGTCTGTCAAGTTTACATAATCATAATAATAATAATAATAATGATAATAAATGTATATGAGTATCGTTATATCAGGTAAGTCGTTTAAAAAATGACGAATCGCTCATAAAATCATTTAATTGTTACGCACAAAGCTTATGCACGCGCGCATATTGAATAATCATTGACAAACGATACTCTCGCTCGTGACTATGCAAGACAGGGAGAGAGAGAGAGAGAGAGAGATAGGAGGTTCTTTGAAGTTAAGAAAGAAAAAAAAAAAAAAAAAAAAAAAAGGAGGAAGAAAAGGCAAAAAAGGAAAATGCGAAAGGATAAAGTTAAGGTATCGAAAGGGAATGAAATAAGAAAAGTAACGAAATGGGGGACAAGTAAAACGATTGACTCTCGGCTTGCGGCTTACGACGTGGTCGCGCAAACATATTTAGTAACGGCGGCTTTGGCCCTTCTACTCTTACCTCGAGTCCTCCCCTCCCCTCCCCGCCCCTCCGCGCGCCCCAAGAACCCGCAAACACTACACCTGTTCTCACCTTAACCTAACCGTCTTTTGTGTCGAGCTACCGGAGGCACGCGTTTCGAAACGGCGACTCCCGTTGACGGAATGATTATAGCTCCTGCCGATACCTGTCATTGCGGACTATAATTACGTAGTATGATAATCGCCCGTGTACGCTTCACGTTCTCCTTGTTTCCGTATATTTAAAGATAGCCGAGAGTTCGGCGCGTTGGTAAGAAAATCAAAGGGGGTGGGGGGGTCGCGTTTTCGTTCGACGATACGATAAAATAATAAATTGATTTGTTCGTTTATTGTTCGTACTTATGCACGCGTATACGTGTATTCATTCATTCGTTCGTTTATTTATTTATTTATTTATTTATTTGAAAAAAAAAAAAAAAAGAAAAATCGATTCCATACGGTAGCAATAGAGGAGTTACGTTATCGTGTCCACACTGTAAATATTCCGAGTTAAAAGGGTTTATATACGTAATGGAGTTGAGTTAGTCACTTTCCAGACACCCTGTATTAATAAGAATCCATTCTCCATGGGCAGTAGTAGTAGTAGTAGTAGTAATAGTAGTAGTATACAAACGTGCTGACGGTAGCAGCTACCCCAGAAAGTCGTTTGCCTAAACAGCCAGTTATCTCGACGACTGATCAGCATTGTCTCCTTAGCACCCCAATGAACTCTCCGTACCAAGAACAAAAACAGAAGGACAAGTGGTAAGAGAAAAGAGAGACAGAGAGAGACAGAGAGAGAGAGAGAGAGAGTCCAGGTTGGGTTCGAGTAAGAAGAAGAAGAAAGAAGAAGAGGTAAGAAGCACGAAGAGGAGGTGGTAGGCACCCCAGAGGAAAACAATTTAGTTCAATCAACATTTCTAGGCGAATCTCGGGCGTCGTCTAATTAAACCGCTGTTCTCTCTCTCTCTCTCTCTCTCTCTCTCTCTCTCTCTCTCTCTCTTTCTCTCTGTTAGGCATAAAGTCAGAGGTTATCGTCGTCGTCGTCGTCGTCGTCGTTCTACCTCGTTTTCGTTAGTCGTTGTATCTTGATTCCAAGGCTAACTTAATCCGACTGTGTCTAGGTATCTGTGTATGTATGAGCGCGTATATATATGTATGTGTGTGTGTGTGTGTGTGTGTGTATTTTCACTGTCTTTCTCCATCTTGAACATTTTCGAGAGTAACGCAAGGCATAGGAGAGTACGTAGATACGTTTATATAGGCTCTCTGTATAGAGGTATTATATAGAACGGATAGGAGAACTCAGGGGAGCCTCATTTCCTGTCTGCGGGGGGTCCCGCAGGGGATACATAATTAGCTGCTCTTCGACTATAACAGAAACGAAGGAAGGGCAACCGTGTTTCTTCTCTCTTCTAACGGGAGTCGTCTGCCTCTCTTACATCGATTTCGACGAATTATCGGTAAATTTTAGGACACCGTGTGTGTGTCTGTGCGCGTGTGATTAGAGAAAGAGAGAGAGAGAGAGAGAGAGAAGGTGGAGAGGGATGACAGTACGTAGAATTAAGATTAAAACGTTTTCTTGAAAGTTTCGATCGGTCGAACGAACGTTTCGACGAAAGGAATCAAATTTATTCGACTTCGGTTATAACGATTTTTTCCTGAGAAATCAAAATTATATCTATTAAATTCGTTCGTGTACGTGCTTGTAGACGTTTTCAAAATGTGATAACGTGGTATATATATATATATATATATATATATATATATGTATGTATATATGTACACGAAATTAATCTCAATCGTCGGTAGAAGTCTCGCATCATTTATCACTACTGGTTACGAGTGCTTCGCTAGAGGCACCCGAGATCCTTCGGATTGATATGAAGTTAGTAACAGTAGTCTGTGTATGATTGTGTCGTGACTGCTGCTGAGATCTATTAGTCAAAAGGGATAGAGAGGGGAGAAGGGGAAGAAAAGATGAGGGGGAAACAGACAACAACAGATCTTATACTATTTGCATCCTTCTCATCGTCATCGTCTTCATTATCATCATCATCATCATCATTATTATTATTATTATTGTTATTATTATTATTGTTATTATATTTATTATATTGCTCGATATCTTTGGAGAATAATAAAACGATACGGAAAAACAAAAGATGACAATACGAAATTATCGATAATGATAACACATTATTTATTTCGTTCTCAACATTTATTGACTATTATTTATATATATATATATATATAAAATAATATTAAACGAAACGTTTCATTGTAATCGTACGAAGACAAAGGGTTTAATAAGTTGTCCGTTTGTTGTACACTTAAACGACTCAATTCGCGGATGAAGAGAGAGAGAAAGAGAGATGAGAAAATGGTGAATTAATGTTAGGAAGAAGAGCTCACGTCTTATTTGGGGGCTATCTTATTGACGTCCATGGAATTCGTGGAATTCTCTGATTGAATCCCTTTCCACGGGAGACGGTTTGATAAATGTTGTAGTCTATGGGATATGTCGGATAATATTTGTAAGTTTCACGTGGAAGGAGAAAGATTTTCTCTCTCTCTCTCTCTCTCTCTCTATCCATCTGTCCCTATCTCTTTCCTTCTTAAACCATGATGTAATTCGATTCGCCCTACGACTTCCTCCCTTTTGGTCCTGAACCTTTTGGTCCCAACGCGCTCTCCTCCTCCTCCTCCTCTTCCTCCTCCCTTTTATCTCCTATCTTTTTCTTTCTCTATGCCGAGATGGAAGATAATTTATGGTTTCCACTGGCAGTCACTTTCTCGATTTCTTCTACCACCACCGACAAACAAAATCACTCTCTCTCTCTCTCTCTCTCTCTCTCTCTCCTTTTCTCTATCTATCTATCTCTCTCTCTCTATCTTTCTTCTCCTCGTTTTCGCTTTTGTCTCGGATCTTTTCGAAAAAGTAATCGGATCGCCGACAGAAGCTTTCTCTCTCTCTCTCTCTCTCTCTCTCTCTCTCTCTCTCTCTCTCTTACTCTCTATCTATCTATCTATCTCTCTTTTCTCGCATAATTATTGACACGACGTTGTCAGCTGTCATTAAAGTATTCCTTACTAAAGTTTCAACCTCGATGACGTCCATTTCTTAAGTTTCAAAGTGATATCCAAACCTCACCCTCTCACCTCACCCCACCACACCTCCTTCCCCTACCTCCTCCTCCTCCTCCTCCTCCTCCTCCCTCTCCGTCTTAGTCGTCACCTTTCGATTAATCCGAAACATTTTCTGTTTTTTTTTTTTTTTATCGCAAGAATATTTTTTTATACAAGTACGACGATGAGATATCGTTTAAGGGGATCACATACTTTTTTTATTAACACGTATTACTTTAAAGATTATCCGTACTTGTCTGACATTGATTCTTTCTCTCTTCTTCTAAGCCGACGTAAAAAGAGAGAGAGAGAGAGAGAACTGGGGGGGGGGAAGTGTATATATATATATATATATATATATATATATATATATATATATATACGTGGAACAACCCCTTTCGCTTCGAATGTCACGGTCCTAAGGGTGAAATTTTCAGTGGCGACTTTGGCTCGCATTACAGCTATCCTCTCACACCCTTTCTTCCTTGTTCTCTCTCATAAGATTCCTCGTTTATTATTATTATTATTAGTATTATTATTATTATTATTATTATTATTATTATTATTATTATTATTATTATTATAATTATTATTATATTTCAAGTCTCTCTCTCTCTCTCTCTTTTTTCTCTTTCTCTCTCGTATGTCTTTCTCTGACGACGTAACGCGATAGCTCATTGGATTTGACGAGATGTCGTTCTCGTCCTCGTCCTCGTCCTCGTCCTCATCGTCGTCGTCGTCGTCGTCCTTTGAAATCCATTGCTCGGTAATCGAAAGAGAAAAAGAAAATTTTGTCGGCGATGGAATATCGCTGAAAGTAAAAATATCTCTCCATCGAAAAGGAGGAGGATGGAGGAGGAGGAGGAGGAGGAGGAGGTGACGGTGGTGGTGGTGGTGGTGGTGGTGGTAGATGGAGGTGGAATTTCGATGGCACGTAGATCGTTTATCGGAAAAGCTGCCGATTGGTCCGACGATCGGGTAGGGGGGGTTACACTACCGTCGAACATACCTTCGCCATTTCGAAAGGGGGCTCGGTGGGTTGAGGCAAATCCCCTTTGTCATGTTCCCCGATATTACAATTGCTGTCGTCATTAGCTCGTGCTCGCGTTATGCCGGCGATGCGTTTGATTTCACGTAGAGGATCGCCGAAAGCCCAAGCTCTCTGATACACGTCGGGCAAGAAGATATCAAAGCGATTGAAAAATGTCAAAGCCTATTCGTCATCTCTCTCACTCTTTCTTCCTCTCTCTCTCTCTATCTCTCTATCTCTATCTATCTCACTACGTCTACCTCTCTCTCTGTCTTTGTCTCTGTCTCTTTGTCACTTTCTGTTCATTTTAAACATTCCAACTCTTCGGAGAATCCGTACGAGACGATAATAACAATATTAATAATAATAATAATAATAATAATAAATCTCTGTGCATACATTTCGATGTTTATAAGATCGATTTGATCGATATCAATCAAAGGAATCATTAAAAAATTTGATTACGTTGGTAGTAGCATTGAATTTCGTTCGGTATTACACGTATGCAATACATTGTTGTCTCCTTATCTATGGGTATATGTTTTCTAAAAAAAAAAAAAAAAAAGATTACTGAACATCCAAAAGATATAAATATATATGTACGTACGCGTGCACGTATTAAAATCGTCGAAAAATTATCTACTACTACTAGTCAGTCGTTCTAATCCAATATATACGTATCCGTATATTTCTATCCTAAATGGATTTAAAGATTAAATAAGTTCGAAATGAAAGATTACGCAAGTTCGGTAATGTTTCTCACCCTACCAACCTATTTCATCCGCCATCAGCCATTATCGTACTTCTTCTACCAAGGACCGAAGGTCTCGCGAGTAGTCCGATAAGTCTTCACCTCGTTTTACCACGATAGAAATGGGAAACTTAATGAACTCCCGCTGTTTCGAGATGGTCCTTTCTAAACAGTTAGGATGAGAGAGAAAGAGAGAGAAAGAGACAGAGAGAAAGAGAAAAAGAGAGAGAGAGAGAGAGAGATTCCCCCGCAGAGTCCGTCATTACGGAATCAAAATTAAAGGCAAAGACGAAGAGGATAAAGGGCAGTCGCTCGTTCGGCTTATTAGTTTTGTACGACGTTAAACGTGAGACTGGTTCTCATTGGTTAGGGTTCTACCATATAATAAATATACAAATTCGTATTTAACAGTTTTTCCCGTTTTCTTCCGATACAATACAGATCGAACGTAATGCTCTTTAAGATCAACAAAAAAAAAAAGATACAAAAAGAGAAAGAGAAAAAGAAAAGATATTGATCGAACGAGATTGTTTATTAAAGAATAGATAAATTTTCTTATACATACATATATATATATATATATATATATATATATATATATATGTGTGTCGAATCGTTTTATAAATTATCTCGATAACAAATTTCAATCACTAATCATAATTTTTGGTTAGAAAACGCGTAGACGAATGGTACGATTTATAATTCGTAATAGCGAGTGTCCGTTAAAACGCGAAAGAAGGGGGGTGGAAGTGAGAGAGGAAAAAAATCAAGAAGTGAATAAATAAAAAGAAAGTAAGGAAAGAGAGAGAGAGAGAGAGAGAGAGAGAGAGAGAGAGAGAGAGAGAGAATGATGATGAAGAAGAAGAAGAAGAAGAAAATGAAGAAGAAGAAAAATGAAAGAAATGTTAGAGACGATAAAGACGTGATAATAAACTCTTGGATTCGTTTGAAACCATAAAGAGAATCAGCGTGCACGTTAGAGTAGTCGTTATCATTGGCGGTGCTATTAAACATCTTATATATATATATATATATATATATATATATATATATATATATATATATATATGCTGCCAATCACTCAAGAACCGCGTACCACACGAGCGTAATGAAAGCCGTAACGCGTTAACGACGCTTGAACGGGTACGCACGCATATATCGCTTAGATATGCACGGACGGACGTGTTACACGGTGAACGCCGTGACGCGAGTCTGTAATATTCGACTAATTACAAACTTAATAACCCTGCTTCGTTGCCGGTTATCGCGAGGCCGCAACATCTAAGCGATTTGAGTCTCCTCCTATCTCTCTCTCTCTCTCTCTCTCTACTTCTTTTTCTATCTCTCTCATTCTCTCGCACTTCACCTTTATTCTGCAACGACTATCATAGATTTTGTTAGAGATGAGTGAAAGAGAAAGAGAGAGAGAGAGAGAGAGAGAGAGAGAGAGAGAGAGAGAGAGAGAAGATAAAACGGAGGCCATCCGAGATACTCATCGGGCACCTTAATCGA
>OU427008.1:2480007-2485007 GCA_911387935.1 Dolichovespula saxonica
TTCAATGTGAGATAACGATCATCACATTTTTTTTTTGTACCATTGTATCGCGTTATTCATCATTAGATCTTCGTTTCTGTATGGATCCACGTATTTATGTGTGTATATATATATATATATATATATATGTACAATGCGTATTACGAACAATGCCGTACGTTTATTTATCACGTAAATATTTAGAACGATGACGACGATACGTTCGTACAGCGATCGATAATAAATATTATTATCGTTAGACGACCGTAATTGTAGGATCTTAACGCCATTTGTTTATTGATTTTCGTCTTATAGGTTCCTCGAACGGTCACAGTCCCGTTTTGAACCTCTCGAAGACGGCTGGTAGCGGCAGCGTTGGCGAACACTCGGGAAGCGAAGCTGGAGCGTCGCATCGTTCGCAGGACGACGAGGAGGAGGATGATAATCTGTCGGAAGACCTCGAGGACGAGAACGAGAAGGACGAAGGTGAGAATCTTCGAATGCGTACCCCCCTTCACATTTGATATTATTACGACGATTATTGTTAAGCTGATAAAGGATTTCGTTCTTACTCCTATACGCGTATTTTTTTATTTTTATTTTTATTTATTTATTTTTTTTTTTTTCATTTATAACAACCGTCGATTCATCACAATGTTCGCGAATAAAGTATTTAGATCGTTCGTTCGTAACGCTTGTTTTTTTTTTTTTTTGTTACTCCTACGCGTATTTTCTTTTCTTTCCTTTTTTTTTTTTCGTTTCTAATTTAAAACTTTCGAACAAGATTTTAATACGAAACGCTTGGTTTTACTCAAAATACGTATGTACGTACGTACGTACCGACGTATTTGTATCATTTATTAATAATAATAATAACTACGATCGTTTGCGAGTTTGCGAGTTGAAAGAATTTTTGAATCGAATACCGTAATTACAATACGTAATTTTTTCTTTTTTTCTTTTTTTTTATTTCTAACGACTACGATCGTATGAGTTCGCTGATAAAATTTAAACGAATGATAAATCCGATGCAACGTACGAACGTGAGGTAATCGTAAGGTAGGATATTAAGTTGACGATAAATCGTTATTCGTTAAAACATACAATAATTAAATAAATAAATAAATAAATAAATACATAAATAAATAGTAAAAGGACGAAATAGTATGTATCCCTCGTCTCGATTAAAGAGAACATGAGTTAAATAGATAGACATATATATATGTGTGTGTGTGTGTGTGTGTGTGTGTGTGTGTGAGAGAGAGAGAGGAGAGGGAGAAAAGATGAACGATTTAGAAAATTTGGCGTAAGCAACAATGAGGAAAATAATTATATCGATTTGACTGGACGAGGCACGTTTAAAGATGAGTTCTTCGTTACGACTCATGGGTCAGGCCCTCTCATCGATCATCAGAACGACGTTCGAATATTCGTCCGCACGTTCTGGCCCTGAGAAACTTTCTACACGACGGTTGTGTTCTCATTCACGCCCTTTTTTCTCTTTCTTTCCTTTTTTTTTTCTTTTTTCTTTTTCCTTTTTTTTTTTTTTTTGTCTTTTTACTTAACGTTCATTGTATACCAAGACGCGCGTCGGCGCCCGATAAATTAATCTAATAAAATTTTCAATTATGCATCGGTATAATGTCATAGTTGTAATGCAAGAAAAAAATCGTCATCAATGTATTATCATTATTATTATTGTTGTTGTTGTTGTCGTTGTTATTTTTATTTGAATTATCATTATTATTACCATCATTGGTATTGTTATCATTAGATCGGATTAGTTTAGGTTAATATCGTATGAACCGCCGAGACGTACGATGCGTTGGGCCCTCAAAATTCGATCATTTCGTTACATTCTAATACAATGAAAGATAGTCCGAGATAATATCACTGATATTGTGGTCATAGTTTCGGGCTCGTTCGAACTCAACGAAGCGACGTTTGATCGCATTGATTTCTAATCGATTCGTTCATTGTCCTTACGGCACACGTTAATTGGCCTGGGCCAATTAGAGAACCATCAGGTCGGACATCTTCGGCACACCTACGCAAGATGAGAAAGAGAGAGGAAGAGAGAGAGAGAGAGAGAGAAGAAAAAAGACCAATTAAATAAAAGTACAACGGAACAAAATGAGAACGAAACGAAACGAAACGAAACGAAATGAGAGAAAACAAAACAAAACAAAACAAAGAAAAAAAGAAAAGAAAGAGAGAGAAACAAGAAAACAAACAAACGGACGAAAAAAAATGAAAAATTAAAAAATCGATTCTCCGAAATTAAACGGGTGGGGGGGGAAGGGAAAGGAGGAGAGAAAACAAAACGGAAAAAGGAAAAAAACAGAGAGAAATGAAAAAAAAAAAACAAGAAAAAAGAAAAATAGAGAAAAAAAGAAGGGAAAATGGAAAAATAAAACGTTATATGCGGTGAATTAAATATTCCGCACGCATTTCGTCCGCACGACTTCCAACGATCGATACATTATTCATATTTCAACGTTAATTGCTTATTATGAATATTTCGGGCTAATAAGTTGCAAGATAAACGCAGCGGGGGGGAGGAAGGGTGGGAGAGAGGGAGGGTGGGGTGGTGGTGGCGCGAAAAAGGGTTTAGAACAAACGAAACGATTACAAACTCGAATCTCTTTCTCTCTCTCTCTCTCTCTCTCTCTCTCTATCTATCTATCTATCTCTATCTCACTTTCTGTTTGTCTGAACAACTCTTTAGCTCTTCATTTTATTTCTATTTATTTCTATTAGATTCAAACTATATAAAATAAGAGTTATCATTCGAAGAGAACGAACAAGAGAGAGAGAGAGAGAGAGAGAGAGAGAGAGAGATAACGAAATATATGTGTGAGTGTTCGTTTAAAAAATAAAAACTGAGATCGTACGTAACTCTCTCGTCGATTTTGTATTTGTTTTTCTTTTTTTAGAGATTGGGGTCGGGATTTTTTTTTTATTTTTTTTATTTAATTATTTTTTTTTTTTTTTTAATTTCATTTTACTCCATCATACCTCGCTTCGTTTCGTTTTGCCTTTATTCGGAATATTACTAATAACAATTTCGATCTATACGACGATTAGGGAAAAAAAAGAGAAGATAGCAAAAGAGAAAAGAAATATCGACCGTCGATGTTTTCTCTTTCGTTTCTTTTCGTAGGAGCCAAGAAGGAAGAAGTCGATACGACTCGATTTAACGAATTGAACAAGTTGAGAAAAAAGAAAAACAAAGGGGGATTAGAATTAATATCGAGCTCTCTAAATTTCGTCGAAGGATACAGCAGTTTAGACGTATAAATTGTCTGTCGTTGGTGAACGTGCCTGTGAGAGAGAGAGAGAGAGAGAGAGAGAGAGAGAGAGAGAGAGAGAGAGAGAGAGAGACGGAGAGGGGTGTCGCGGGACACGAGGGATGAGGGGTTTTGAGGGATGAGGGCTAAGGTAAAAGAGGGGTGGGGGCAGGAGGGGAGGTATCTCGGATCGAAGAAAATCCGTGTCTCGCAGCGTGTCGTATGCAACGGGTACATCCTACCTATGGCGCTCATGGTGATCGAAATAGAACCCCATCGAATGCCCGTGGGAGTGTACACGCCCGTGGAATGCCGTTCTGATTTAATGAGACGCGCCACTATCTCCTTCTCGCTCTCCTTCCCGGAATCCAATCTCTCTCTCTCTCTCTCTCTCTCTCTCTCTCTCTCTCTCTCTCTCTCTCTCTCTTTCTCTCTCTCGTTCGCGCTCACGATTCCTTTTTCCTTTCGAACTCGCGAGGACACTTCGAAAAGGATCGAACGAATAGGGATAGATTAGGATAATCTATATTTACCGAAGGATACTTATTAAACGTCTCGAATTATTTTATCTTCATTGGTAGAAAATGTTTAATTACCGTTTTGTTTTGTTTTGTTTTTTTTTTTTTCTAACGCGTTATCGTTGATTGATTTTCGTTTAGAGAATATTTCTCAGGAGTTAGAGAATAACGTTATCGTTAATGCGTTGAGATTATTCTGATTCTTTTATTATTTTTATACATTATTATATATATTTATGTGTATGTGTGTGTGTGTGTTGTTACTCGACGATTAAAAGCAATGAAAAGAGAGAAAAGTTTATCGCGTACGTATCGCTCGCACAATTATAAATTCACCGATTATACGTAATATACCTTTCGTCTTACTCTCGTAATCTTTGATAGACGATAGAAACGTAGAACAATATTAAGAAAAAAAAAGAAAAAAAATTCTCAAAAGTATAGTCATATATATATATATATATATATATATATATATATATATATATATATATATTTATATATTGAAAAAAATTGAAATGGTCGACAATTTTTTATTTCTTTCGTATAACCACTCTTATTCTTATATCGAATTTTCTTATTTCTTCGAGCCCGTGTCTTCGGTCCTCGTATTTTTTTTTTCTCCTAAAAAAAAAAAAAAAAAAAAAAGAAAAAGAAAAAAAAACGGAACTCGCCTAAGAAGAATGCGAAAATACTTTCCCGTTTTTTTTTTTTTTTTTTTAAAGATTTCACGTGTGCCTGACGTGTCAGGCGCGCATCTTATGTTTACTCGTCGTGGGCACTCAGGACGATAGCGGAACGCGTTCTTCTCTTTTTATTTTATTTTATTTTTTTTTTGTTTTGTTTCGTAAGAAGTTAAAGGAATACGAGCGTTAAAATACGTATAGTTTCGGGATTCCAAAAGCTTTTTCTGAGCGAGCGCGCGCGCGCGCGCGCGCGTTGCGGTCCGAGCCGATAATTGTAATGGTCGCTCGTGGCAAGATAGCGTGTGGACGAAGAAGCGAACGTGGAAAAAAGATAGTTGGTGGTGCATCGAAAGAAGAGGATGAGGAGGAGGAGAGGAGGAGGAGGAGGAGGAGGAGGAAGGTTGCGGCGGCGCGTCTACTACGTGAGCGCGAACCTCGCTATCAAAAGGTGCCGGCTTAGCGGAGTGCGCTGCGCGCTCTGCCCTCTTCTGTGTGCGCACGCGCTCCTCGAGGAGCATTAAATCGAG
>OU427008.1:2487507-2497507 GCA_911387935.1 Dolichovespula saxonica
TCATGTCCGTTCAAAACAAGTCCATCATTTTGTTTCTCACGTACCAAAAGTGCCAAAGCGATCGTAAAGGAATTTTCAACGATGCATATATTTTATCGTACGTATCAGGAGGATCGTAGTAATGATTTGTCTCTTTTTTTTTTTGTTTTGTTTTTTTTTTTTTTCGTTTCGTTTCGTTTCGTTCCTATGTAGCATCGATCATTAGGTCGTTGGACGAAGATTTTGTTTTCTTTTTGTTGTTTTTTTTTTTTACTCTTTCTCTCGATGGACACTCGTTCTAAATCCCATCGAATCCGAGAGAATAGGCGTGTCTTTGGACAGTTCGTGTAAAGAAAAAAAGGAAAAAGAAAAAAAAGAAAATAATAACGAAAAGACCAAAAAAAAAAAAAAAGAAAAATAGAGAAACGTACGGTAGTGAATGGTAGTTATGGTAGTTATAGATGATAATAATCGTGTATAAAAAAAAGAAAAAGAAAAAAAAAAAAACAAAAAATCTACGATCCTCGAAAATGATCACTGTGGCACTCGTAAAGATTTTATTGAAAAAAAAAAAAAAAAAAGAAACGAATTCCGGTTCGAAATTTACATTGGATGAACATAGAAAAGAATTTGTCATATGACAAAATTGGGAGAGCTGGAAAGGTAAAAATCACGATGAGACGATCTGCCAGTTCTCGATATATATACACATATAAATACATATATATATGTGTGTGTGTGTATGTGTATCGTATTTTAATCATATGGTTATGCAAATTAGAATATTACGAATAGGATAGATAAATTTACACTCTGTTACCCTTATAAGAAAGATTTGTACGAATAAGCGTGCAAAAAGTGTGCACGATGATAATATTAATAATAGTGATAATTAATGATAATCCCGAACGATAGTAATAATTAACGATAATCGATCGTGCTCGAAAGATATCTCGATCGATCGTGCTTGGAAAACGAAAAGAAAAAAATAAAAAAAAAAAAAAGAAATAAAAAAAAAACAGAAAAAAATATCTCGATCCTGTAAACCGTAGGATCGCTCGTCGGACGATCGTCGAATATAAGAAATTTTGATAAGAGATAATCTTTTCTTTTTTTCCTTCTTTTTAATTTTGCTTTTCTCTTAAATCGTCGGACGAGGGATCTTTCGTAAAATTATAATATATCGTATATAAATAATTAAGTAAATAAGTAAATTAATTAATTAAAAAAAAAACAATATATATATATTGTTTTTTTTTTTATTATTGTGTTTCATGGACTATATAAACATATATAGAGATACATACTTGTACGTATATTACTGTAGAGATACGTACTATGATAATAATATAGTATTATAGATACGTAAAGCTTATTATATGAGGGAAGATTATGGTAAATAAATTTGAACAAATCCGATCTCCGTGTTATTTAATATAATCGCGATGAATATATATATCAGTGTTGGGTAATATTTAATTCGATTAACGATTATCAATCGCAATTAATAATTAAATAAGTTAATTATCGTAGGTATCATGGCGTTGGTTCTGACTATGCTCGAGCAACGGCAGATGAAAAAAAAAAAAAAGAAAAAAGAAACACAAACAAAACAAATGTTCCATTCGATTATAAAATGAACGGTATGATGACATTATCGTGCTCGTTTATAGATTATTATGAGACGAATCGTTTTAGACATCTGCCGTTGATCGATTATACGAGAAAATGTTCTAAGAAAAATCATTCTGTCGTTTTTTGTTCTTCCATATTATATATATATATATATCAACGTCTATGAAATAATATGCGGAGAGACCTTGAGAATGAGAGTAAAAATGGTGTAATGGTTTTGTCGAGATAATCGAAAAGAAACAACGGAGAATATTATTTTCCGTTTGTTAAAAGTTTCCTTTAATATCTCTTCCGTTTTATTTTTATTTCCTTTTTTATTTATTTATTTATTTATTTATTTTTTTCCTTTTGTGTTACCCTTTCAATTTCATCGTCATTATACGTCATCGTACGCGTCGTTGATTGTTTGATCGTATAAAAAAAATCTCTCGGCCTTTACAAAATACACGGAAACTCGACATTCTCATGGATTAAACTGTCTTCTTGTCATACAATTAGATTACATATATATATATATATTTCGTTTGTAATAATTTTCTCTATCTCTTTCTATCTATTTGTTTACTCTTTCTCCTTATCTCTCTCTGTCTCTCTCTCTATCTCTCTCTCTCTCTCTCTCTCTCTTTCTCTCTTTCTCTCTATAATATATTTAGTATTTAACGATTATCATGCAATGACTGTTAAGAAACAAACAGACAAACAAACAAACAAACAAACAAACAAAAAAGAGATACAAAAAAAATTTACCAATTATTTACCACTTCACATTGTTTGAATTATCCAACATGTATATAGGCATACACTTACGCATTTGCAAAATATCTGAAATAAATAAATCATTCAAATCTAATCTGATTATTCTCGTTCTCGTTTTCGTCTAATTCAACATATTTAATACGATATACATGGATATAAAATTAGGTTGGATCGTCGCTTGAAATTGGAACGAATCGACTTGCACCACTCGAGTTCCTGAATGGACAGTAAGAAAAGATCGTAATATACATATATATATACACACACGTACATATATATTTCTTAAAAACCCCTTTTTATTATTCGTTCTATTCACGATACAATTTTTTAATCGCTCCTTGTAAAAATAATATATATATATATATATATATATATATATATATATATATATATAATATTCTTTAGACGATCGATAAATTCATTTTTTAATAAACATCTCGATGTGTTTTCTTTATTTCCAAATCATTCACATTGTTCCTATAACACATTCTAATATACATATATATATATATATATATACATACATTCATTAATCTACTAATCATTAAATAATCATTTTATAAGATATCCGTCAAAGTTGCAATCGCACATTAAACAAAAAATGCACGATTACTGTCCATTCCAAACTCTCTCTCTCTCTCTATCTCTCTCTAAGTTTCTACCAAATTTTTCATCCCCTCCCTCTCGCCCCCCACTCCACCGGTTGAGATACTCTCTCTCTCTCTCTCTTTCTCTCTCTCTCTCTCTATCAGACAATTCTCCATTGATGGCGAGCTTCGAGTCGTCTCTACCGCTTATCCAGAAATTTTGGCAAGCGTTTTAAAGGTTGGAGGCACCTCCCATAAACACGGGGGAGTCCCGATAACCGAGTGTGTCGGCTGCCTAGCGTCGGTGTTGTGTACATTGTGGTCGGCGTTTAATAAATTCCAACCGAAACGTAACCCCGGGACTTTAATTACCCATTAGCCGATACAAAGTGTCATTTTCAGGGCCGTTAACTAATGCGTTCGCCAGCTTTAACGGTAGGAATGCCAGGCATCGTGGCCGGCCGCTACGAGACGCTTAACCAACCACCCCCTACTCTCTCATTCTCTCTTTCTCTCTCTCTCTCTCTCTCTCTCTCTCTCTCTTTCTATCTCTATCTCTATCTATGTCTCTATCTATCTATCTATCTATCTCTTTCTCCTATGGTGAACGAGAAGAAGATTCGAAAAACAAACGAACGAACGAACGAACAAAGAAAAGAGAAGTATTGAGTTGTCAGCTAAACCGATTCAAGATTCAAAATACTCTCAAAGATTTTATAATAATCGTCTAATCGATATTAAATCAATCGATCGTCGATATATATATATATTTATAAATATAGAAAAGTCTCGTCGCCTATGTAACTCGGTCATTATTTCGGTGCAATCTTTCTCACGTAACTTTGTCTTCTTCCCTTTTTAAATTACGATTCGAAACAAAATAAACAACGAAAGATAGGAAAAAGGAAAATGATCGATAAGCGGATTAAGATTAAGGAATGTTGGTAAGAATGGTGCGAATGAAAATTGTCGTAAAGGTCGGATGTCGTTGACTTTTGTATCCTCCGAGAAAAAGGAAAAACGCGCGTACACACACGCACACACGCACACACGCATACACGCACACACGCACACGCACGCATGCAAAATCGTAAAAAGAAGAGAAGAAGAGAGGAGTAAGAGTGGGAGGATGTTTGCATTATCGAAAGGAGATCACCTTCGTCGAAACTCTCGAACATCCTCCCCTTTGTTCTTAGACTCCTTTGCTTGCCCTCGGAGAGTAAAAGAGAGACAGAGACTAAGAGAGAGATAGATAGATAGATAGAGATAGAGAGAGAGAGAGAGAGAGAGAGATAGAGAGAGAGGACTCGGAATTTAATACGAAGGGACACTTGGCTAAGAGAGGGGAGGGGAGGTTAAGGCGCGGACGCGAGTCGGTTACTTTGGACACGTGAATGCTAACGAGTTCATCTCGACCTCGTTGCGACGTTAAGCCAAGAATGCAAGGCGTTGTTATTGCTGGCTGGCTTAACAGATCTCTCTCTCTCTCTCCCTCTCTCTCTCTCTCTCTCTCTCTCTCTCATACTCTTTTCCTTACGGTGTCTTTATATACGTATATGCTATCGAAGCAGCAAAGGAAAAAGGGCGGGAAGCGGAAAGGGAGCGAAAGAATCGGAAAGAGAGTTAGGAGAGAGAAAGAGAGAGAGAGAGAGAGAATGTGTATGTGTGTGTGTGTGTGTGAGAGAGAGAGGGGCCGATTTAATACTCGAACGAGCCAGCAGCTCGTTTTACACCAGATGGGTTTACATACGGTCGCTATCGCGTTACCAGTCCTTCTCCTTCGTTGTGCGTCGTCTGTACCTACTACGAGAAAAAGAAAGAGAGAGAGAGAGAGAGAGAGAGAGAGAGAGAGAGAGACAAGAGAGAGAGAGACGAGAGAGACTAAGAAAGATATAGTTGTATACACAATATACATACAAGATGTTTTTTTTTTCTTTTTTTTTTTTCTTTTTTTTTTTTTAACCGACGAGTTAGAAAAGTTTTCATAAAAGCTTTAATCATTCCATTATTCGATAACGATCGTTAAGCTCAGGGTAAGCACGATTCAACGATGTTTCGTTCTACGACATTTTATTGTTAATTCTACGCAGATAAATTATACTTTAACATTACGAATCAAAATGGGTTTTGTCCAATTAACTCTCTGTATTGAATTTATGTATAGATGGATAACTATCTATGATAGATAGATCGTTCAACGTGTCTTCTCTTTGTCTCTTCGTTCTAAACGAATTTTCTATCTCACTCACTCTCTCTCTCTCTCTCTTGCAACGATAATCCCTTGCTATTCCGTGAACTCTCTCTCTCTCTCTCTCTCTCTCTCTCTCTTTCTTTCTTTCCTCGTTACACGAAAAAGGGGAGAATACCGGGTGGAGATCGTTAATAGAAGCGCGTTGTCGCGAGAACAATTCTCCATCGTCTCTGGACTTTTACCTCCAATTTATGCTTTCCCCTATCTCTCTCTCTCTCTCTCTCTCTCTCTCTCTCTCTCTCTCTCTCTCTCTCTCTCTCACTCTCTTATAAACATATACACACATAGACATATATATATATATATATATATATATATATATATATATATATATATATATATATAGAAAGAGTAAGTTGCTCCACAGGATAATGACTCGAGTCCTCCGTGCGTAGCCTGCGAAGGAACGTAAAGAGAAAAAAAAAAGAAAGAAAAGAGAGACAAAAGACAAAGAGAGAGAGAGAGAGAGAGAGAGAGAGAGAGAGAGAGAGAGAGAGAGAGAGAGAAAAATCGAAAATCGAAAGGATCCTGATAAGTTAACGTTGCACCAGGAGGGACAATATGAGCCGGCCGGATGCTGCGCGAGAGAAGAGAGCCTTGCTATCTTCGATCCTTGACCAGATAAGATGAGGGTAAAGGAGTGAGAGAGAAAGACAGTGAGAAAGAGAGAGAGAGAGAGAGAGATAGAGATAGAGAGAGAGAACGCGAATTGTGCGAGCATCGTATCGAGGAGGGACGGGACCCACGTAGGCCACTATAAGGCCCGGTTAAAGTCTCCGGCATTGGAATATAAAGAGGGGATTGAGTTGTAGCCGCGAGTGGAGGATCTTATGTAGATTCCTTGTAGATCGTGCACCCGATTCGATCGCGATCGGCTACCCGGTACCTGGTTAATTAAAATTGTAGAGGCCCAACGTCTTCTCTCTCTCTCTCTCTCTTACTCTCACTCTCTCTCTCTCTCTGTCTTCCTTTTTTCTTTTATTTATTTTCTCTCCTCTCGAGTTTTTCCATCCTTCTTCCTCTCTTTTTCTCGTTCCTTAGGCCACCACCAACCTCTCTCTCTCTCTCTCTCTCTCTCTCTCTCTCTCTCTTTCTTTCTCTCTCTTTGTCTTTCTTTCTTTCTCCTCCTCCACGATCGAGAAGTCTCCACATAAACTCAGTCCACCTCCGATTTTTGGTTCCCCGCTTGGGAGGCTGCTTACGTGAAATCCTATTATCGCGAGCCACGACCGATCCTCCCCCCTCCACTTCACTTCGTTCAGCCCTACTAGAGCTAGCTGGTTAACCCACTCTTTCTCTCTTTCTCTCTCTCTCTCTCTCTTTCGTACTCCTCGACAAAAACTTACCAGGATCCTGACTCGTTCTTGATAATCTCTCTCGTGAGTTCGTTAAATCGATTCGTATGTACATCGTCCACTTACGTACCTACCTACGTGATATATTCGAATGACACATCAGTCCAATCCTATTCAACGTTTTCATCGAGAAATATTGACGAGAAAGAAGTTATGATCTTTCATTAAAAAAAAAAAAAAAAAAAGGAAGAAACGTATTCGTGTCTCGTATTTTTTTTTTTTTTTTTTTTCGTATGTACGTGGATCTATCTATCGTGATTCTTCAAATCGATTGGAAAAGTTTATACCCTCTCTCTCTTTATCTTTCTTTATCTTTCTTTCTTTCTCTTTCTCTTTCTATTTCTCTCGGTTCGCCGATATGAACGCGCTCTGATTGATTTATGCTTAACCCTGCCAAGCGACGACCCTCCCGCCCTCTCTTCTTCCTGAACGGAGAGGTGAGCCTAACCGAGGCTATCTCTATATCGGACCGGCGAGTAGCCATTATCGTGCAAACTATATACGCACACGTGTATCGATGCCACGTACTTTTTTTTTTTTCTTTTATTTTCTCTCTCTCTATCTCTCTCTCTATCTCTCTCTCTCTCTCTCTCTCTCTCACTTTACTCTCTCCTACGAAGCAATGAGCTAAGCCGATGAGACTCTTTTCTATTTGCTTCCACTTGTTATTTCATCATCCGACAACGACCTAACCGTAGCTTCTTTTACACATATTCAATTATTTTCTTTCTTACAAAACATCGTGTCTTTTACATTTTTTCCTTCTTTTCTTATTTTTTATTATTTTTTTTTTTTTGTAATCATTTAATTTTTATTTCGTACAAAATGTATATTTTCCTTTCTTCTCTTCTTCGTTTTATTTATTTATTTATTTATTTATTTATTTATTTTTTTCGTTTATTTTCGTCGATAGATAAGAATCGTTTCAATCGTTATATACCACATTTTATCGTCGAGGCCATCATACGTTATCTCTCCGTGTGGTTTACCTCAGGCAGGGCTCGGTATGTTTGCTTTAATTAGTGCCTAACAGTCTTAGTCGCTTTAATTAAGACCGAAATCGGTTTATTAACCTCGGAATGCTAGAGATTTTGCCGAATGAACGACGACGAAGGACAGGTCCTTTTAAATGGCGTTAGAAAAGACGGTATCCTGATATAAACCTATATAACTGAGATTTCTCTATCTATCCATCTCCATCTTTATCTATCTTTCTTGTCTTTATCACCCGTCAAATATCTACGGGTCGATTCGTCGAAACAACAAGCAAAGTTTATATTTGTGTACCTTAAAAAAGTACGAACGTATATCATCGATGTATCGTCGTTACATAGAAAGAGTATTATGCTTTACGGCGATCTTTGTTGGATTGATTTATCGCACGAATAAAATTTCACTCTATGCGAGTACTTACGTACGTAGACACTCAGGAGGTATTCTAAGCCTGTTGTATCCGTCTCGTCGAGAGACAAATGTCGGAGGAGGGATTTTCTCGTATGGAAAAGAAATAATAAATAAAAAAAAAAAAAAAAAAAAAAACAGAGAAGAAAAAAAACCGAATTCGTTTCGATCGCGCCCGGACTCGCGACGAAAGTATCTCGGATCTCTTAATGTCGTCGTTACGATGGTCTGAGGGGGTCGGGGAGGGGGTGAGAGAGAGAGAGAGAGAGAGAGAGAGAGAGAGGGGAAAATAAAAACGGGTTGTTCGATAACTCATTTAAATGAGATTATTACGGAGAAATGTGAAACGGTGGATTTCTCTTTGTAGGATAGAAACGATTGTTCGGGTTGCTATTAAAATCGAGAATAGTCTCTCTCTCTCTCTATTTCTCTCTCTCTTCTCAGAGAAGAGAGAGAGAGAGAGAGAGATAGAAGAAGGCAGTCGCCGAACGACTTCCTCCGCGTACATCAATTACGTCTCTCGCCCCGTTCCCATTATTAGCCGCCTATAATTTATTACTTTCTACCTTAATAAGCATAATAGTTCCCATGCTATTCTTCGTGCCAGCAGTAATCGTCGTTCCTGACCGTTCTCGCATTATATACATCGACGAGAGAGAGAGAGAGAGAGAGAGAGAGAGAGAGAGAGAGAGAGACCCTGGAACGCAGTTGGTGTGTGCGTGCGTGACCTCTGACCCAGAGACAATCGTTAAGGTAGCGCATTGGGCGGCGTATACACCGCTCAGGTCCACAGATATTTAATTACCCTTCGAGTGCCTCGTACCAATGCTCGGTCCAAGAACGGAAGATATAGCAGAGGATTCCTTACTCGTTCGTAAGAATAGTCTCGCGGTTGAGTTCGAAATGGCGGGGGGAAGGGGTGGTAGGGATGGGGTAGAAGGGGTAGGGGAAGGAAAATTGGGAAATAAATTGGGGAAAAAAAAAGGAAGAAGGCAGAGAAACAAAGGAAAAATTTCATGAAAATTTTCCGTCGAATATTTTCGATATAGTAAAAAAAAAAAAAAGAAAAGAAAATAAACGATCCATAGTTACATACTTGCGAGTGGTTACTCGCTTACTGTACGTTGAGAGAATATTGCTCGAGTTCGTGCGTTAAATATCTTCGAGAAATATCTCCGACTTGGTCGGGTAATCGATATGAATAATAACGTGTAATTTAGTATTATAAGGAAGAGAGAGAGAGAGAGAGAGAGGCTCATATCCAACGGAAACTGGACAACGATCATCGTTTCGATTTTTTTGCTAGCAGCGCGTCACTCCTTAACTTTTATATATACGTCGTTCGTAACTCGGAAGCCTTAGGCGTGCATCGACTACAAATTGTCGAGCGTAGAGTTTGATCCGTGACTCACGAGTATCGAGTAACACCTAACCAACCTTGAAGGATTCAACGATTTTTTTCTTTTTTTCTTTTTTTTTTTTTTTTTTTTTTTTTTGAAATTCTCGATAAATATGAAACGTTAAAAGTGTTCTTTACCTAAGTTGAACATTAATGCGATAATGAACTCAACGTTTCGTATACGCACGTACATACATGAAGGTGGGAAAATAAATTGACAGATGGGGAAGAAAAAAGTCACGAAGGAAAGAGAAAAAAGAAAGGGAAAAAAATATATATAATAGAAATTTTATGAAAATTGTTAAATATTTTCGATATATTATAGTGAAAAAAAGAAAAAAAAAATCACGCTACACACAATTACGTACGATATAAAAAATTTATCATCGATTCCGTCCTCGTATTTTAATACCGACGACCGTTTCAATTTCGTTCGAAAGAAAAAAAAAAAGAAAAAAGAAAAAATGAACGATTATCGCATTGGTCGTCGAAGAGTCGTCGTAAGAAAAAATTATAAAAAAAAAAAAAAAAAAGAAAGATAAAGATTAACGGAATAGTGAAAGATCATAAAAATGTATTTGTCGCGCGTGGCGAGGGAAAGAAAAAATAATAACGGGGCTAAGTGAGAATAGTAAGG
>OU427008.1:2500007-2505007 GCA_911387935.1 Dolichovespula saxonica
GTAGAAGTATGAGAAAGAGTAGGAGGAGGTATTGGAGGAGGTGGTGGTGGAGGTGGAGAAGGAGGAGGAGGAGGAGGAGGAGGAGAAGGAAGAGAGGGACAACCTGCTTCGCGAATCTTTTATTTCTTTTTATTTTTTTTTGTTTTTTTTCCCCATTCTCTCTTTCTTCTCCTCGTCGACTTTGTCCTTCCGTGGATTTTATCACCGCCTTGTATTTAAGTACCACTGTTGTGTGCTCGTCGCCGTCATTCTTCTTAGGTATTTCAGTGTCTCTCTCTATCTATCTAAGTATCTCTCTCTCTCTCTCTCTGTCTCTCTCTCTGTCTCTCTGTCTCTATCATTCTCGCAATTCAACTCGCGGGTCTTCTCAGAATCGTTTCCCCGTGTCCGATAATGGCTCTCTTAAAGAGGAAAATCGTATGGTAACGCGTTGTTACAAAGTCCTCTGCTTTATAGCTCACAATGTTTCTTCGAATCGTTAAAAATGAATGCGTAATGAAAAGTGGATAAAGAGTGGGGGAGGTGGGTTGAGAGAGAAAAAAAAAAAAGGAAAGGAAAGAGAGGTTGAACGACAAACGAGAGAAAAGAATAACAACTCAAGCAAGGATAACGAATGGAGGAGAAAGTGAAAGAGATTGACGGTGAATTCTTTTTTGAATTTTTTTTTTTTTTTCTTCACCTCAATCTCAAATGTAATTTAAACAACATTTCGGTTCCATTGGTTCGATTTTGTTCGATTATATATTTCTTTTGTACCTCCCTTTCGATTTTTCGTATTCTTGATTTTTTTTTCTTTCTTTCTTTCTGTAATTATATCTGATCGTTGTGCATACCGACATGTACGGATTTGAGTAAGATTTTGATTAAAATATAAGAAAAAAAAGAGAGAGAGAGAGAGAGAAGGAAAGAAAACAAAAAACAAGAGAAAAGAAAGTGAAACCGAGGATGTGGAGGAGATGGGAAACGAAAAAAAAAAGCAATGAAATGAAAGAGGACGAAAATGGAGATAGGGAATGGAAAGAGCGAAGATAATATCGGGAAGTGAAAAACAGAAAAACAAAAAAAAGAAACAAAAAAAAAAAAAGGAAAAACTTGACCTACCGCAGTTTTAACTACCGTTCAATTATATAGTTTGCTTTCGAGTCGTCGCGCGCACGAATAAAGCGTGTAATTTACCGGCAATAAAAGGGCAGTAGTAAAGGCCACGCGAGAGAGAGAGAGAGAGAGAGGTTGAAAAAGAGAGAAGGAAGAGAAGAAGAAGTAAGAGGAGGGAGGAGGGAGGAAAGAACACACTGTGTCGTTAACGACGCCGTTTATTGCCGCGCGTAGCAAATATTTTGTTACAACGCGACGATCATTTCGATCTCCTGCCACTCGATGGGAACTCACGATAGAAATCTCTCTCTCTCTCTCTCTCTCTCTCTCTCTCTTTTTCTATCTCTCTATCTCTCTATAAACTTTTTTAAAATCCTATGAAATCATATATCTTTACACATACGCGTATATATATATTTATATATATATATATATATATATATATATATATATATATATGTAGATAGGTGGATACGTATATAAATATATTTGAATAATAATAATCTTTCTACGCTTAAGATAATTTCGTCGATTAGATAAAAACGATTCCGTACGTCTACGGCAACTTGGCAAATGTCTGTTGGCGTTGGGGAGGGGCGGGGTAATAAGTAAAAGAGTACTAATTATTATCGGGAAGAGCTGACAGTTGTTTAGTTTCGAAATCGTTGTCGTTGTCGTGAAGCTAGTGTAATAACTCCGAGAAGATATCCGGGAGGTCCCCCTTCCCGAAGTAAGGATTATCTTGAAACGCGAAAACGCTCTTCACCGTATCTCCCAGAGAGTTCGAACGACGACGGACCACGGTCTCTCTCTCTCTCTCTCTCTCTCTCTCTCTCTTTTCTACAGCGAGAGTTCTCGCGACCTCGTCGAGATATCGAAACTATTTTTTTTTATAGTTGTTTTTTTCTTGTCTGTTTTTTTTTTTTAGTTTTATTACTCTCTTCTTCTTCTTATTTTTGTTTATTTATTTTCTCTCTCTCTCTCTCTCTCTCTCTCGCTCTCTCTCTTTCTATCATTTTACTCGTAACGATCACGTTATAATCGTTACTCGACGAGGAAACTTTCGCGATCGTAGTACACTAATGGGATTATTTATTTATTTATTTATTTATTTATTTTTTCTATTTTACGTTACATTGTAAACAATGTTACGGTCGGTAATAAAATCGTAACGACGTAATCGATCGATCTTTCAAGCTATAAATGAGTATCGTCTCAACGAGAATGATATCGCGATCATTGACGTTTACTCGAATGCGTAAGATGTCGCTTATATTGTGTCTTATCGAAGTTATTAATTTTGTTCGTCGGTTTTCGTCATCTTTTCGATTGCATCGAAGTACCATGATAGGATAATCGTTGATTAGAAAAGCGATAGGAAGCGTAAGAAAATGAATAAGACGTTTCGATAATCCGTTCGTAGGAGGGCCCGAGCTCAGGGCAAGAAACCCGATGCCGACTATGAACGTCAGTAGTTTTAGAGCCGCTAGCTTGCGATCTAATCCTATTTTCGTTAGAATCCGTTAATGGTTAATGGGAGGCAAAGTGGTCAGCGACCGGAACAAGAGCTAAGTCCGTCTTAAATCCCGTAGGAGGGAAACCCTTGTAGTCCTTAGCCAAGGACTGTAATCCGCATGGGATAACTATTGCCTTTCGTTCTCGCACCGAGTCAAAGTCAAATCTATTTTGATGGAATAACAGAGTGAAAGACAGAGAGAGAGAGAGAGAGAGAGAGAGAGAGAGAGACTGAGAGAGAGAGGGGGGGTGTATAAGCGATCAAAGGATACGCGATCGTGAGAAACCTTATTGATAACAATTTTGCTATTTGTCATTTGAAAGATTATAAAATAAAAACCGTTTCGATCGTCATTATCGGAGGGGGAAAGAAATTGAGAAGAAAGAAAGAAAGAAAGGAAAAAAAAAAAAAGAAAGGAAAAGAAGATCGAGAGTGATCTATAAAGGACAAATAATAGGATGATCTTCGTAGACAATTGAAGTTCCGCGAGTGTTAGAGGGTAAAGGTCCATGCCCGTAGGACATGGTCGAACTTTCCAATGTACACTTAATCGTTATTCGACTATAATATTCAAGGGTAGAAACAATAATATTCCTCCCGGTTCTCGCTCGACTACCTTCTCCTCCTCCACCTTGTCCTCCTCCTCCTCCTCCTCCTCCTCCTCCACCTCCCTCTTCTCCTATCCGTCCCATCCGCGAATATTATAGGCTTCGGCCCTCTTATTCTCTCTCTCTCTCTCTCTCTCTCTCTCTCTCTCTCTCTCTCTCTCTCTCTTCTCAGATCGAGCCTTAGGCAAATAGTGCAACACGAAGATTAATCGGGATTAGGATCGGGAAAATTTATGAAAGTCCAATCCCACCGTCGTATACAACGTCAAGTTAACGTCTACGTAACCTTAAACGTACTACTACTACTACTACTACTATTACCATTACTACTACTATTACGTCTTAAACATTTATTCGTCTATCTAATATCTCTTAGAAAATTAATTAGCGGGCTGCGTGATTCGAAGAAAACGCTATTCCGCAGCCGGCGGCGCATCTTCGAAATTCTAATTTCCACGAAGGAATCTGTCGGAAGCTATGCAAATAAGATTCACCTAAGTGGTATCGCGCGCTCGTTCTTCCGCGAGAAAGAGAAACAGAGAGAGAGAGAGAGAGAGACAGAAAAAGAGAGAGAGAGAGAGAGAGAGAGAGAGAGAGAGAGAGAGTACCCTAGGTTGTAAATTCTCGAAATAATCCTACGGGTTAATTCCATGCACGACGCTTTATTGCCGTTCTTGATCCGTTAAAATTGAATTGCGAAGAAACATTAAGCAATTTCGTGTATATATATATATATATACTCCTCGAATATAATAAATTTTAATCCAATTTTTATATCGGATAAGAAACATTTATATCGTAAGAAAAGAACAGAAAAATATATACATACATACATACATAAATACATACATACATACATACATACATACATATATATATATATATATATATATATATATATATATATATATATGTATATATATAAGGAATATAAGAAACTCACGAGTAAAGAGATCTTCTATGTAAGTGTTTCATAGATTTTAGCGGTTAGCGGGGAAGAGGGGCGGGGGGTTTCGGCTTCGAGAGTGAGAGGAATCGACGGCGTAACACGAAAACTACATTATACTATTCAAACGATTGCAGGGCACGGCGGGTAAGTTGACATTGTTGTTTCTGAGGGTGGCCTCGGGGTCCGTGCGAATATCTTAGCGCACTTGGGTATAAGCCATATACGTGTACACGACGTCGTACATGCCCTACGGGGATGTGAACGCTATACAAGCCGTCCAACCCCTCTCCTCTCCTCTCCTCTCCTCTCCTTCCCGTCCCGTTCTCCACCTTACCCAACCCTAACGCTGCCCTCAACCTTCCGTCTCCCCCCTCGACCCACCCCACCCCCACTACCAACGTCGAACCTCCCCCTTTACCTTCCTCGAGTCCCAAGCCTCCCTTCAAACCACCCCCTTCCTCCCTCCCTACCTCACCCCGTTCCCTTCCCAACCAGAGCAACGTCTTCTTGCTGGAACCCATATACTAATCAATAACCATGAATCGACTTCGGTAACAGTACCATGCACGTTCCGTTGCACCGTTATTGTTGCAACGAGGCACGGCCAAGTTAGGAGGCTCGGGTTAGCGTGAAAATTATTATCGCCGATCGATCCTAAACAACCGATGATGTCCAAATTCGAGGGGGACCCCTCTCCCTCCTCTCCCCCGCCCCACCCCCCGCCGTTGGAAAATCTAGCTTCACGGGGTGGAAGAGGTGATGGTGGTAGAGAAAGAGAGAGGGAGGGGGATGGTTCGGAGTCGTATTGAATCGGTTCGAATTTTGTCTTATG
>OU427008.1:2510007-2537507 GCA_911387935.1 Dolichovespula saxonica
TTTGTATCGGACGTCAACGCTTACGAGAATAGTGGTAGTCTAACGTTTCGACCGACCAATCCGGTTCGTCCATCTTTCGAGAGACCGGATCGACGATAATAAGTTAGGGATTCGTGGTACAATATTGATAATTAACATCGTGTAACTATAATCGGGGATAAATAATCTCCGATTCAAATTCAATTGCTCGTTGGGAATTCGTTTCTTTTTTCTTTTTTTTTTAAACCAAAATCCGCACGTGGATACTCTACGCTCGTATGCACGCATCTATACACACACGTACACGTATATATACATATATATATGTTTGCATGCATACGTGGATGGATATAAATGTATGGCATACGTGCATACGTGGATGGATATAAATGTATGACATACGTGCATACGTGGATGGATATAAATGTATGACATACGTGCATACGTGGATGGATATATACGTATGACACACATGCATACGTGCATACGTATGTACGCATATTTACATAGAGATACGTACGTACGTAAATACGCATATATATATATATATATATATATATATATATATATATATATATATACAGGCATACTCGAATCCAATATCGCGAAATTTTCGCGAGCAAGCCCGACGTCCCGCTTGACGCGGACACAATGCGCGTGAGCCTCGATAAATATGTAGAAGTCGCGTGGAATGACGCGTGAATAAGCGCGCGTGCGCCCCGTTCACCCGCTCTCATCGTTTGTTATTAAAAAATGAAAAGACCTTCGGTGACGTGCCGACGATGCTACCCCACCCCTCCCACTCCTCCTCCACCTCCTACTACTACTCCTACACCCCCCTCCCCTATCACACTCTCGCCGTCTATCTCTCTCACTCTCACTCTCTCTCTCTCTCTCTCTCTCTCTCACTCTCTCTCACTCTCTGTCCGTCTGTCTGTCCTTATCTATCTCTCATCACTTTTCCTTCGTCTTTTTCTCTCTTCATCGTGTTATGATCCGAAAAGCAAAAGAGATAGATTTATATGGAAAGAGTGAACGCAAGAGAGAGAGAGAGAGAGAGAGAGAGAGAGAGAGAGTGAAAGAGGGTGAGAAAGAGAGAGAGAGAGAGAGAGAGAGAGAGAGAGAGAGAGAGAGAGGACATTTAAAGATCCTTTGTTGTTCGTCCTGACGTTTTTTAAGTGGATCAACCCGTTGTATCAAGGAATGAATTTTATCGGCGAATAATAAAAAAAGAAAAAAATCACCTACCGGTAGCCATTGTTTTCTCCCATGAAAAATATATTCGCGTTGGTTGGTTTCGCAGGGAGTGAACGAAAAATAGAAAAAAAAAAAAAAAAGGAAAAGGGAGAGTGACGAGAGAGAGAGAGAGAGAGAGAGAGAGAGAGAGAGAGAAACACGCGCGAGTGTCTACAGGGTGAGTCAATGACGACTATTGCCACGTTCGAATAATTTCTTTTATAAAAGACGATTGTTATTGTTTCTCTGTGAAATCGTACATACGATTTAAGATAATTACAAACCCATACATACATACATACATACATATATATATATATATACACAATGGTTGCATATTTCTTTTGGTGAATCTAAACGTTTACTTCGTTCAAACCAATAAAAAGTCACTTCATTTGGCAATAGTTATTGAATCACCCTATACATATATATATATGTATGTATGTATACATGACGTTCTCGTCATTCGTAGCTTCGCTTTCTCTCGATTCGCAGGAAAAACGACTTGGCGGGGCCGGACGCTCGCGGTAACACGAGACTGCGACAACAGCAGTCCATTAGTCAACCAGCTCAGTGTCAATACATGAATATGACAGACAGTCTCACGGAATAGCCGACCAAACCCACTACTATTCCTCTTTCCTCATCTCTCTCTCTCTCTCTCTCTTTCTCTCTCTTTCTCTCTTTTTCTCTCTCTTTCTCACTCACTCTTTCTCGTATACGACCCTTCCAACCAGGAGGCGAGACCATCATCCCATCCCCTACATCATCCTTCCCCACTCCCACTCCCTTTCACTCCTCTTGACACCACCGTACCTTATGATATCGCAAATATAGGAAATATTCTCTATCCTACGTGTCACCTATCGGCAACCTTTATCCCCTTTCGACGTTCATCTCCTTTCGTTTCTACGCCTGACCGTATAATAACATTTCTTAGATGCGAAATGAATGTACACGCGATACCGTCAAAACATTTCTCCATTACTCGTATCGAACGATTAACCCGGTATAATTTCGACGGAATCTTTTCGCTGGAATAATTCTTTTAGAAAAAAAAAAAAAAAAAAAAAAAAAAGTATATATACGCCTCGATTTTTTAGATATCTTATTAATCGTCAATTCTTTTTCTTTCTCTTTCTTTCTTTCTTTTTTTTTTTTTAAATAGCAATTAAGTTACGACGAGAATATAAGAGTAAATCCGAAAAAAAAAAGAACGAAATAATTTGCTTTTGTCTTTCCGGGGACGGAAAGGAAAAAATCTAAGAGGGAAAAATAAAAAATAAAAGAGAGAGAGAGAGAGAGAGAGAGAGAGAACGAAAAAGAAAAAGAAATGACAAAAAAGAAAATGAGATAAAGAGGCGAGCCTTTGGAAGTTCGTTCGTTCGTTCGTTCGTTCGTTCGTTCGTTCGTTCGTTCATACGATTCTCCGAGATGATTGATGACCGGCCAGTCCCACGGATATTTACGCAGGTACTTCGTAAGACCTTTGCTCATTCGACTAATGACCGTCTTGTAAGAGATACCGTGTCAATCTATAGCATATGTCTGGGTTTAACGAGGGCGTTCCTACAAGCGTTTCTCTTTCCTTCGCGAACTCTACCACACCCATCATCCTCGTGAACATGTGCGCGGCGAGCACGTGTGATGACGAGAAATTACTATTAGTCGAAAACAATATTACTATACTATATATACATATGCACACATATATATATATATATATATATATATATATATATATATATATATATATTGGTACCACCTAAGTACTTACCAACCTACACGTCTACGTATTTACGTATGCTTTACGTGCATACGTATAAATAAATGCATGCACGCGTGCATGCATATGTATTTACGTACGTACGTATACAATCAATTCCCTTTCAAACGAAATTGTTTTCATTTCGGGCGAGAAATGAACGAACGCAGACCTCGAAATGTAATAATTTTTATGTATTTATTTATTTATTAATTTTTTTCTTTTAACCTTCCAACATCAAATAAATTGTAACATTTGATTTCTTTTCGGATAGGATTATTTATTTATTTTTAATATCGATCTTTGCTATCCACGAATGATATTATCTTGGCAACGACGTCGGAGTCTTTCGTTTCGAGTTTAGTTTTTAAAGGTGGTTGTAATCGGTACGACGGAAAGAGATAGACAGATTAATAGATAGAATGGGAGTGAGAGAGAGAGATAGAGAGATAGAGTCGAAGTAGGTATTACCTACACACACACACACACACACACACACACACAGATATATATATAGTATGAAGAAAGGGAGCAACGTTATTAGCCCGTTTAGAGGCGAGCTTGGCATTTCGCTAAAGGTTGAAATCTTCTCGACCGCCCGTCGAGCCTAGCATAAGGGATGGAAAGGAGGGTTGGTAAGAGTGAGACAGAGAGGAAGGGGGTACGTGGTACGAGAGGACGAGGGTGGAATTGGAGATAAGGGGAGAGGAAGGGAAAGGGTGAAAGAGAGAGTTGAATGTTCTCGTATTATCTTGGCAGGGGTTAGGTAACGGTAGTCGGTCTTTTCCCTATCGTGTCAGCGTCCTGCCAACTATGGGTGGACCGGGGGGGGTGGGTTCGGGTTGGGGTGGTTTTAGGGGACGGATGATGAACCGTGTCTTACGAATGAAACAATATAAGATGACCCTCTTCTTCCCGTTTAACAGAGAACGAGTTCTTTCGCTGTTACTTTTACATGATATTAATGTATTCGATGCTCTAATTTTTTGTTTTCTTTTTTCTTTGCTTGTTTTGTTTTGTTCTTGGATGAAACACCCGACGAAAGAGATCGAAAGATCGTTATCGTAGTGTATCATATTATCGACCTAGGAGAGAACAACGTCGCGTTTACGTGTCTCTTCGTTCGATCTCGTATTGATCGTATTGAATGAGAATGTTGAAGAGAGAGAGAGAGAGAGAGAGAGAGAGAAAAGAGAAAAGGAACAAACAAAGGAAAAAGAAAGGGAGGGAGAAAAAACGTACGATGAGATGTCGGAACAGTGTTACTTTTCAGTTCACGGTTAGTCAACTGACAACGTTAATGTTAGTATTATTATTATTATTACGAGTATAAGCATGAGACGAAGAGATAACCGGTGTTTAGGATAGAAAGAGAGAGAGAGAGAGAGTGGCGAGAGTGTAAAAACAAATAGAACGTTACGTTCGAGCAAGCTTCTGGTTCTGATCCTCAAGCGGATATTCTGGCTGCCATTTCGTTGGTGGTAGTTGTCGAATGGACGACAACGACGACACAAGAATTCTAAATTCTCGTAAGCAAGAAGCTTCTCGACATACACACACACACACACATATATATATATATATATATAAAAATATATATACATACACATAGACACGTGTTAAAGGCCGAGAACCGCGGAAGCTCGAGAACCGACAGCTGCCTTTGCCGTTGCTTTACACGAAGCTGTGGCCTCCCTGTAATTAGCCGAACCGTTTGTTGCAAGACGCGTCGAAAGAAACACCCCTTTCTGGAAGCTACCCTTCTCTATCCCTCCCTCGCCCTTTTACCACTCTTTTTCTCTCTGACACTCTTTTTACCTCTTCAAAGAAAAATTATATGCACACCGATTAATCTCACAAAGTGTAAAACGCCAAACGATAACGTCTGATCCAAAAGTATTTCTTTTCTCTTTTCTTCGCTCTCTTATATATACATATATATACATATATATATTTTGTTTTTATATATTTTTATTATTATTTCTTCTTCATCTTCGTCGTCGTTCGTTTTCTTCTTTTTTCATTCGTTCCTATCACGATTTAATATTCGTCCGTCATTGGGTCGGATGAACTTTATTCCCTTCCTTCCCGGATATTCAAAGTCCATCGCCACCCACTCCCCCTCCACCCCGCTCCGCACTCATCCCTTTTACCCCACACCTGTATCAAACCCCTGTACGACGCCCTACGACTACCATTCTTCTTCTTATCCTTCTCGAATTTAATTAACCCCTCTCCCCCACCACCCATCACTTTTAGGGACGAACAGTTCGTACGCTCATTTCGACTTTAAGACGTAAAGCGATCGACGTCGAACGAACGAAAGATAAAAATCAGACGAATTCTCGTAATGAATAATCGTGATTCCCAACTAATGAACTTTTTCTCTGCCTTGTTCTCTCCTTGGGAAGATTATTTTTGGTTTTTAATGTCGTCAATTTAATTTCGAAACGATCCGATTGAGATATTCGAAAAGTGATTTATTCGTAAAGCGGCGTTCGTCGATTGGTTGGCTCGTGGATGTTTTCTTTTTTTTTTATTTTTTTATTATTTAACGTCGTTCGCGCTTCTCGAATAACACGAGATTTCATTTTCTGACGAGGAGGCAAGGCACGATTCCCGACAAACGGATTCGAAATGGCACAATTAACCGTGCGAGATTTATACATGTTACTCACCCTCTTCGAATTAGCTTGCCCGTAATGCCTGGATCGGGTGTCGGTGTAATTGGGACCCGAGGGAATTCGTAGCGTTTCGAGAACCAACCCCTACCCCACTCCCACCCCCTCTATTCTCGAGGAGGACGACTAACCCATACTCTCTCTCTATCTCTCTATCTCTCTCTCTCTCTATCTCTCTCATTCGCTCGCACGTCACACTTCGTCCCTGAATTTTCACAGTTCTCGTCTATCCCCAATTCCTCATCTAACGCAAATCACCACTTCTGCACTCTGATAAATCGACACACACACAAAAAAAAGAAGGGGAACAGGAATAAGAGAAGGAGAAAAAAAAATGAAATGAAATGAAATGAAATTAAATAAAATGAAATGAAATGAAATGAAAACGTCGTACGAATAAGGGACGAAAAAAAAAAACCATAGCGATGATACGTTTTTTTTTTTTTTCTATTCGAAAGGATTATGATTATAGATTGATCTATCTTTGAACAAATCATGCGTATTTTACACCGAAACCATCCAAAATCTAACCGTGGTCATCCTCAAAGACCGTCTCGTGAAGCTGTAAACTCTGAACCATCCTAGAGAGACAGAGACACAGACAGAGAGAGAGAGAGAGAGTGAGTGAGAGAAAGATTCATTAACCGTGAGAGAGATAGACACACACACACAGAGAGAGAGAGAGAGAGAGAATGTGTTGGTTCGTCCTCGAGCGAACGAAAGGCTAATTCTCAAAAGAGTTCACGACGGTGTCGGCGATGCCCTCGTGCGTAACGACCAACGATTCGCTTTGAAGTGAACGGCATATCGTTGCCACCCTCTTGCCGACCAACCAACACCTCCTCCTCCTCCTCCTCCTCCTTCTCCTCCTCCTCCTCATTCTCTCCTCGTTCTCCTCATCCTTCGCTTCGACTCGGTCAAACTCTTATCCCTCTAACATAACTTCTCTTCACGTAATATACACATCGAAACGTGCCAATGACCGTCACCCTTAATTTCGTGTTAGAGGAGGAACCATGATTTCGAAGGAACCGAAAGAGATAGATGAATGTATAGATAGAGAGATAGAGAGAGAGAGAGAGAGAGAGAGAGAGATACTCTTTGTGCAAAGAATATATTCAATATCCTTTACTCTTACGTCTCACGATTCTATTCTATTTCTAAATTCATCGACGAATTCTTTCCAACTACTCCTTCGTTCTATTAAATATATTTTACCTACGTTATAACGAAGATAGCGGGTTAATTGAACGTATCGGAATGAAATTCTTGTTAATAGTGACGATCGTGTTGGACGTGATTGATGCTAAAAAAAAAAAAAAAATAGAAAAAAAAAAACGAAACGATCGTACGAAGGGAAAAACCTTTAGGGATAATCGGAAGATCTATCGATCGATCGATAAAATTCATTGATCGGATGATGAATTTCAAGGAAGATGATCATTTGAACATATATATATATATTTTTTTTTTTTCTTCTTTTTCTTTTTTTTTTTTATCGTTCCCATCGATTACATCGGAGCTCCCGTTTTCGTCGGCAATTTTTATAACAAAATTCTCTTCTCGACGATGACGCTGAGAAAGCTCTCTGGGAAGTAGAAACGAGAAGAGTAGAGACAAAGAAGAGAAAAAGAACGAAGGAGAGGATGAGGAGAAAAAGAGAGTGAGAGAGAGAGAGAGAAAGAGAGACATAGAGAGAGAGAGAGAGAGAGAGAGAGAGAGAGAGCTTTTACTACAACCTCCCTCCACCCTTAACCCTCTCTCGCCCTTTCCCCGCCCCTCTCACGAAGAGAAAAACAACGGCGAAGAGGGTAGGAGAGGGAGCGAGAGAGAACTGGCAAAGGGTTCGCCGGGGCTTACCCCCTTTGTGGCAGTTTAGCGTTTCATGTCGTATTCCGACTCATTGGAAATTGAGGAATACAGAGGAAGCGCAAAAGGGATACGGCTTTGAGATAAAAAGAACGCTCGGCGTTGATGTGTTACTGCTGCTGCTGTTGCTGCTGCAACGGCAGCAGTAGCAACAGCAGCAGCAGCAGCAGCAGCTTTTTCTGCCGTTGTTGGTGTCCGTAGCCGTAGCCGTGAACGTAGCCGTAGCCGTGGACGTAGCCGTGGACGTGGACGTAGACGTAGCCGTTGTTACGACTGATTTTACCGATCGGTATTCGCGTTATATCGATACAGGATACTGATCTATCAAAGACAATAACTCCTATCGCGATGTCGCAAGTAATACAATTTTTTATTTTTATTTTATTTATTTATTTATTTATTTTTTTTTTTTTTTTGTAACTACTCCGTTCACGCGAGCCTTATTTCCATGTGACAATCTCGTCGGCATTTTAATAGATAACATTAGACGACGACGATTATTGGCTCCGGATGATCGGTACGAAGGATAGGGTAGGGTAAAAGAAAAAAAAATATAAAAAAGAAAGAAGGAAGAGAAAGAGAAAGAGAAAAGGAAGAAAAACGAAAAGAAAAAGGGGAAGAGATAAAGTATAAGGGAAAAGGAAAGGGCGAAGGAGGACGAGTGTCGGTAAGCTGTGGTATTGAATATCAATGGAGCGAGGAGTAAGCAAGGAAGAATTCGTGTAATACGATTGATCCAATGAGCGTGTTCTCCGGTCGTTTTCACTTGGAAGAGAGAGGGTAGCCAATAGGTATTATGTTCCAAGAACGGCAACAACGTCCAGAAGCAACGGCAACGGCAACGGCAACGGCAACGATAGCTCGAGGAGGACGGTGGCTGTTACACAAGGCCGTGGACGTACGGGGGGAGGGAGGGAGGGACGGGGGTGGGGGGGTAGATAGAAGGGTGGAAGGAAGGGTAGGTGGGTGGATTGCTGTAGGTGCCGCGGTCACTTTGTGAACTAGCCTGGCTTTGGCCGCTGTTTAATTAAGTCTCGCCTAGACTACTCGCCCTCCTCGCTCAGGACCACTTCCTCCCTTTCCCTACACGTTTCGTCACTCACTCGCTGCCACGTCTCTGTTTCTCTCTCTCTCTCTCTCTCTCTACCGAGTTACCAACCACCACCCACTAACTCACCCACCAACCAACCTCCCCCGTCCCGCCCCTCGAGTTGAATTCGCTCACTTGCTCGACCCTCTCTTTTCCACGCCCTGTTAATATGACACTGTCTTCTCTCTCTCTCTCTCTCTCTCTCTCTCTCTCTCTCTCTCTCTCGCGTACGTAGAAAAGAATTAAATCACAGGCACTGTTACGACGCGACCAAAGGGTAACCGAAGCTGTCCGGTGCTACTGGTACTCCCAACCAACTCCCTTACCGTCTTTCAGTAACAGCGACGGGGAAAAGCGAAAGAGCCTGAACTTTGTTAATAACTGCGAGAGATGAAAGCCAGGACTGGCCTGAAGCTTTAATGACCTAGCAATTACGACGCGCGTTTCGTAGGGCCCGCCCTGTCCCTCCCTGTCCCTCCCCCACGTTCTCCTACCCAACCACCTCACCCACCACCACCACCACCACCACCACCACCCCATTCCCACCCAACCCCACTACGACCCATCATCGCTCGTACGTACACAATTCCGATTGACTCGGAGGATAACCTCTCGAAAAAGAATAAGAAGAAAAAGGAAACAAGAAGGAATATGAAAGTAGACGAGGTGGATGGAGGATAGGAAGAAGAGAGATTAGGAACGCGATAATTCGAAAATTTTGTTTTTTTTCGTCTTTTTTCTCTTCTTTTTTTTTTTTTTTTTCTTTTCTTTTCTTCCTTCTTCTTCTTCGTCTTACGCATGTACGCGGAACAGTGTATTGAACGGTACAAATGTATTACATATGATTACGGTAAATTAATATATATATATATATATAACACGTTATTGTGTCGATATAATCATACATTGTATAACGATATAAACATCACGAAAACGATCTCGCGATTGTTCTTCTCGGGTTTGAAAGGAAGAAAGAAAAGAAAAAAAGAAAAAAAAAAAAAGAAAGGAAAAAAAGGTTGCGCGCAAAAAACTCGTTCTTCTTCCTACTCGTTTCTTTTTGCCTTCTCTCTCTCTCTCTCTCTCTCTCTCTCTCTTTTTTTTCTTTATTTCTTTCTCGTACGCCGACCAATCGTAGTCCCTCTCAACGTTGATAATATATCCGCACACGCATATCTATATAATAAACGCGCGTATGAATTCAATCGCGCGTAACAGTTTGAGCTTCCGTAATATAATTGTTAATGGGCTGATGCGTCGAACGTGTGCCGTTCCACGTCTCTCTCTCTTTCTCTCTCACTCTCTCTCTCTCTGTCTCTCTCTCTGTCTCTCCGTCTCTCTGTCTTCTTCGTGTACCGACGTCGAGCCTTTCTCTATGTATAAGTGTGTGCTCGTACAACCCCTTACGTAAAAATAGACGCACAGGAGGCATTAATGCACGCCTCGTTCACCAGCTTGCTCGGCACCTCGCGTCACGGATGATCACTGATCGCAAAGCCTCTCTCTCTCTCTCTCTCACTCTCACACTTACTCACACACACACACTCTCACTCACTCTCTCTCTCTTTCTCTAAAGAAGTAAACGCGGATCGCGAGCGCTCAAAGGGCCGCGTTCCAACATTCTCTCTCTCTCTCTCTCTCTCTCTCTCTCTCTCTCTGTCTCTGTCTCTCTTTCTCTCTGTCTCTGTCTCTGTCTCACTCTTTCTCGTATAAGAATCGTCGCTTTAAGCATTATCCTTCCGACGGATTAACGTCACGAGCTGATAAGTGGAGCGTGCCATCGATATGATACACTACGAGAATTATTCTCGCATTGAACGGCTTTGCTCTCGATAGAAAAGGGAGAGAGAGAGAGAGAGAGAGAGAGAGAGAGAGAGAGAGAGAGAGTGAGTGAGAGGGATGGTGTGGAAGGTTCCACGGCGATGCTAATGAATTCGAGTCAGACTTACCACGCCGGAAGGGTGAATTTCTCGGTTACCTGGGCAAGTATACGCGATGCGTGTAATGTTTCTGCCAGCCGAACGGAAAGAATATTCTGCGAGTCGAGAGAAAACTCTCCTCCTCCTCCTCCTCCTCCACCTCCTCCTCCTCCTCCTCCTCCTCCTCCTCCTCCTCCTCCTCCTCCTCCTCCGCCTACTCTTCTTCGTCGTCGACGTCGACGACGACGACGACGATAGGAAGAAAGGAATAAAACGTAAAGGGCTTATTTACGCGAACGGCGCTTCGGCTTCACTGGAAAAAAAATAGCTCCGACGATGGATTATTTTCTTTATGGTGGAAAGAGCGTGCGGATAATTTAAAAAAGAATAATAAAATAAGAAGAAGAAGAAGAAGAAGAAGAAGCAGAAGGAGGAGAAGGAGGAGGAGAAAGGATGGAAAAAAAAAGAGGAAAGAGGGTGAGAAAGAGGGAGAGAGAGAGAGAGAGAAGATTGTTTGTTGTATCCTTAGGAAGTTGTGTTTAATGTGATCGAACTAATTGTTATAATGTTATAATAATAAAGGCGTAATGCCGTAAGAAAATAATATCGATAATTTTTCAATGCTTCACGTATATGTATTTATGTATGTATGTATGTATGTATGTATGTACCATACGTTGATGTGTGTACGTACGTCATATTACGTATATTTAATGGTAGAACCAAAGATCTTGTTTATTATTAGAAAGAACTTTGAGGGAGAGAGAGAGAGAGAGAGAGAGAGAAAGGGGGAAGAAAAGCTCATGGAAATTTTGCACTTCGTTTCTCTTTTCACTTAGAAAAACAATCTCGTTAACGTATTCAACGTAAGCACACGAAAGGAACCCACGCCGTGGAGGTGGAAGGAAAAACGAACAGGAAAGGAAGAAAAAGAAAGAAAAAAGGAAAGACGAAGAAGAAGAAGAAGAGGAGGAGGAGGAGGAGGAGGAGGAGGAGGGTGAGGAGGAAGGAAAAAAGGAAAAAGGCACGGATAAATACGTTGCATTTAATTTTATACATTAAAGTACGACAAAAAGTAATGTTTTAGAGATGGCAGAACAAAGTCGATGTCGTTTTAATAAATCGTTTTAATAAATACATCCTTTCGTTCGGCTAACGTATACAATATACATATATATTTACACGTCATAAGATAAACCATACGTATGTATGTATGTGTGTATGTATGTGTATATGTGTATGTATGTATGTATGTATGTATGTCGTAAGCCAGAGCTGCATATCCGCATACAATGGCATTTTAATGTTCGCCAGCTTTCCGAGTAAAATGTTTAGAATGCCATGAGTGCCAGCAGTATGGTGGTTGAACCGGCGTCGCGCCCGAAAGGAGTTCGAAGAGAAAAGAGAGTGAGAGTTAGAGAGAGTGAGAGAGAGAGAGAGAGAGAGAGAGAGAGAGAGAGAGAGAAAGAGAATATCGGCATATACCAACGACCTAATCGTATTTCATGGAAATACTATAGCTAGCGAACTATAATAACCAAAGAACGAGTAAGAAGCAATACCATGAGAGAGAAAGAGAATGAGAGAGAGAGAGAGAGAGAGAGAGAGAGACAAAGACAGAGAAAGTTGATTGTTCTCTCTCTCTCTCTCTCTCTCTTTTAGTGTTACGAATACGTACATCTATTCATATACACATACACACACACACACATATATATATACTTTACATAACTATACACGAACTCGTTCATAACACAACATTCGTACAAGAAGGTTTACAAGAGCAAACACGTTCTGCCTACGAGAGACGACGCGAGAAATTTCGTCGTTACGGAATTTAGATGAAATTGCGCGAATTACTTAGGAGCGTTCCTGTATATATGTATATATGATATATATATATATATATATATATATATATATATATATATATATATATATATATATGTATGTGTGTTGTACATGTATGCATGTATGTATGCATGTACTTATATATAAATATATATAGTATATCATGGATGCTCGAGCTACGCTACCTACGAAAAGGACTATCGTCTTTGCTTCGTGCTTAATCTTTCGGTCTACCAATAGCAGGTAGAAACGTTCTTCATGTGTGTGTATGTGTGTGTGCATTTGTGTTTCTTGTGTATGTTAACATGGCCTCCAGGCAACGAGCATAGGAATTCTAAGCGTCTTAGAAGATGATGGTTCCGCGTAACGGAATTCACGATCGCATTTTTATTTCTTTTTTTGTTTTCTTTTTTTTTGTTTTGTTTTAAACGTAGAAAAGGAAATCGTACGTTTCGTTTTCTTCCTTTTCTTTTTTTTTTTTTTCGTTTCTTCCAAAACGACATGACGCGTGCGTGCGTATGCGACGACAAATGTTTTCAAATACAACGACGACAGAAATGAAACGTTTGTACGATTTATAGAGCGAACTATTTTTTTATACCTATTTTTTTCTCCTTCTCTTTTCTTTTTGCTTTCTCATTTAAAACTCATTAAAAGCGTCGCATTCTTTCGAACGAAATAAGATCAGTGTCGAATATATACATATAATATATACGTACGTATATCGAAATTATTAGAGTAATCTAATCACCAACGATTTCAACGATAAATGAAAATCAAGGATAAAAGCTGATAATCTCTTGCGCGCCGAGGTATTCGTAAACCGCTATTTAAATATCACGTTACACCCTGCGAACGGAACCACGAATTATACGAAAATTACACGGTGGGTGGGTGTTACGTGTAAATAAATAAAACTCGGACGATGCGTAACAAGCAACCCATAATTACTCATGGTGTGTCACCCTACACTCGAGCGGACGACACCGTGCAAAAAACTATTTTTCATCTTCCACCCCTTGTTTTCTTTTTTATTTTTCGCGCGCGTGAACGCGGAACTCCCGCCCTCCCCCCACCGCCTTAACCCACCCCCGCTACCCCCTCTCCGCACAACCTACGATATATCGTTTCTTATTTGGTGTAATGCTTTTTTCGACGCTTACCCATTACGCGAATATCGTCTCTACGTACACGCGTGCGTGCGTCCATTGAAACTTTAAAACATTCGATGACGCGAATCGTTAGGGAACAATTTTCGTATTGACGTTGAGTTATTGAAAATTATCGAATGTAACAGTGATCGTTTCGAATCGTATCGCCCTATAAAAATAACTTACCGTTGAAAATAATCTTGTCCATAGATAAAAGATAATATCTCTATGGGAGATAACGATTCGTTTGTACTTGGAAATACGAGTTCTTTGTCATTCTCTCCATCTCTCTCTCTCTCTCTCTCTCTCACACACATTCATTTTGTTACACGCATAAGTTCGATTTCGAATGGGACACGCGTATACGAAAAGAGACAAGGCAGATCGCAGGACCCTAACGCGTAATACGAGTCCTCGTAAAGTAGCATTCCCGTTGTAAGTCCTACTGTCGGCCGGCCGACAGTACAGGGCCATATCTACTACGGGCTTTCTATTATGCATGCGTCCCTTATTGGCAGTAAACGTGCTCACCCTTCTCTACCACACCCCCCACCCCACCCCTCCCCAACCCGTTTTCTACTCGGAATTACGGTCGTAAGCATATTTCCAATTATAACATTGCGAGGAAAAGCCACACGGACAGACGGAGAATCTCATAAATTATGTCGTACCGACCGAAGAACAGCGTACAAGTATCAACGAGTACGATAAAAGATCCCTCCACACCCTCCCTCCCTCCCCCCCTTACCTTCTTCGACTTCTCCATCCTCCTATTCCACCTCCTATTCCACCTCCTCCTCCTCCTCCTCCTTCGCGTACCACTCTCCATCTCCCCCATTCTCTTAGGCTCGTTTGTAACCCTATTGCTCGAAATAATAAGACGATACGTTCAGACTTCAAAGAGGGGTGTTTTGTTTGCTGCTACGATTCAAGCCTAAGCGATGTTAAGAAAAGGTATTCGTATAGTTATTCGATAATTAAATTCGAAGTATGCAGAGCATTAGATCGATTTTTGGTATTTCATATCGATGTAGTACCGATCGATATCGTACGATAATTATTGTTATCGATCTAGATATTTATTCGATAATAATATACCATTAACATGTATATATATATATATATATATATATATATATATATATATATATATTATATTAATAATGTATTATCATTTTATATATATAAAAAATTTATGAGGTAAGATTTTCATATCGACGACAATAAAAACAAAAATATTACTTGTCGATATAAACCGACGTATGGGGGTCTTACGTGAGAATATCGTATTATTTAAGCGAATGAATAATGACGACGTGAGAAAATGAAAAGTCGTATTCGCGATAAAATTTCATTTCGAACGAACGACGAAAAATAGGGTGACGTTATGTTGATTTGTTCGATCATTATCGTGAATCGTTGGAAAATGTTTATATACATACATACATACAAACATACAAACATATATATATATATATATATATATATATGTACACATATATTAATTCTTGACATTCGGCAATGATCGTGTACGGTTAAAGCATACATATAACGCTCGCAGTATCCTTAAATTTTGATTTGTCATAAAAGGGAATTAAGGGTTGTTGTCCTGCAAATACGTTGATCAAGGCGTTGAACGCGCCGTCATCGGTCGATCGGTTGGTTCGGCGCATTGCCACGAAACCCGATTCGCCATTACCAATTTGGCATCGAGAATGGGTCCCATAGTCATTAATGGGTCGTACGCGTTAACGATTATGTTTCGGCTATAATCATTGGACCGATTGTCACGATCGTCGTCCTTAATAGAGCCTGATGGGGTTAGAGAACGCGCGAACTCGATGACGCGATGATGGCGCGACGCCTCGTTATTGCACGATCCTAACTATCTCACTCTAACACACACACACACAAACAAACACACAATCTCTCTCTCTCTCTCTCTCACACACACACACACACTCTCTCTGTGCGTGTCTGCTATTCTTTATTCATTTTTCCTCTTTTTTCACCACATTTTTTTTCTTTCTTTTTACAACGTTCGATGATATCATCGAAAGTTACGATAATCCGTATATTTTTTTTTTTTTTTTTTTTTGAGAGAGAGAGAAAGAAATTTCGACGATTTCGTTTCCCGTTTTTCTTTTATATCCTTTTGTTCTTTCTCTCTCTCTCTCTCTCTCTCTCTCTCTCTCTCTTTCTTTCTTTTTTTCTTCTCATTTCAAAAAAAGAAAAGCACTCCCGTGAATTCATCGTTCTGAGAAATTTCAACCGTTCGGCCACGATCAAATGCCTCAACGATTAGATAATTTATACGTTAAGATAGACGTTAAGGATGGGGAAAGGGGTGAAGATCGCGAGGATGGTAGATGGGAGGATCGGGTGAGGGGGTGGGAAGGAGAGGGTGAGAACGTTCTTAGACGGCGGATCTAAGACGTTCGCGGTTTCGAGAAGAGAAGAGCACGAGAGCCAGGGGGGTCCTTCTCCGTAATTACGCTAACCGCAACCGCCAAACACTACTACTACTATTACTACTAGCGATAGGAAGTAAAGGGTTCTGGAAAGTGCCCTAACGTCTTCTCGAATCTTAACCCTTTCCTCTTACGTCCCCTCTCCACCATCCCCTCCCCCCTGCCCCTACCCCTACCCCTGACCCCCTCTCCGTTCTAACCTTAGACGCGGGATTAGATCGATGACTTAAACGATCTCACGAACGACGAGCTTTTTTTATAAATAAAACCTTGAAAATAACTGTATATATATATATATATATATATATATATATATATATATATATATATGTTCGTAACCTCGACACGTTTAATTATTTCTTATAAAAGAAGAAGAATAAGAAGAGGAAGAAGAAGGAAAAAATAAAGAACAGAGAGAGAGTGAGAGAGAGAGAGAGAGAGACAGAGAAAAAAAAAATAATAATAATGTAAGGACCAAGTTGGTAGACCAGTATTCTCCTTTCCTTTTTCTCTTTTTTTGTTCTTGTTTTTGTTTTTTTTTTTTTTTTTTTACGTCGAACTAAAGATCCCGAGACTTGATCGTGATAAGAGAGAAAAGAAAGAAAGAAAGGAAAGAAAGAAAAGAAAAGAAAAGAAAGGAGGAGGTGGAAGAAGAGGAACAAGAGAAAAAAAAAAAAAAAAAAGCAAAAAGGGGAAAAAAAAAAAGATCAGCAGCAATCTTTAAGTCCGATCTATAAAGATGAGAGACAGGTGATCGAATCGATTCGTCTCTCGTGACGAATTCGCCAAGTGAAAAAGCGACTTTATCAAGGTAGAAAGAGAGACGAAAGGAGAGAGAGAGAGAGAGAGAGAGAGAAAAAAAGAGAAAGAGAGAGAGAGAGAGAGAGAAGATCCAAAAGCGTTTCGTATGCGTCCTGTACGAGGAAGGGCCCTCTGGCTCGTATTCAAAGCGTGCACCAGCGTCGCTCCATCTCGAGGAATGCGGCAATCGATTATCACGCTCCTGCATATCGATACTACCGTCCAATACGAGCACGTAAGCGAGAGAGAAAGAGAGATATAGAGAAAGAGAGAGAGATAGATAGATAGATAGAGAGAGAGAGAGAGAGAGAAAGATAGAGAGAGACTCGTACATTCACCTTCCCTTGCATGGACCAACGCTTATCTCTCTCTCTCTCTCTCTCTCTCTCTCTCACTCTCTCTCTCTCTCTTTCACTCTTTGGACCTGGCCACACGCACACGCCGCGAACTAATGACACCGCCTCGTATAATACTCGTGCCTCGAATATCATCGTCCCGATATTGCCACCGCGAGAGATTAATGTTTCGTCCTCATCCCAACCCCCCTAAACTCGACCTCTCACTCCATCCCCATCGTTCTCCTCCTTTCTCCTCTTCCACACTAACCCCTTCCTACTATCATCTCTTCTCTTCACTTCTCTTCGCTTCTCTTCGCTTCTCTTCTAACCGGACACGTCTCGTCGATCAACGATGAGATAATAATAATCCTGTATTCGTTCGATTTCCTTCACGTACGTAGATCTTAATAAGTATCGGTATCATCGATTTGGCAGGATGCCTTTGATTCGAACGTTGCTCGATCTGTTTTTTCTTTTTTTTTTTTTTTCTTTTCGTTCTCCTTTTCTCTTTTTACTTATCACCCAACAGAATCGACATTCTCTTCGATAATCCGATGATATTTATATCGATCGGATCTACCTTTGCTCTCTCTTAATTGTCCCCCCCCCCACCCCCCACCACAACACACCACACCCCACCACCTCATCACATCACGGATGTATATCGACGTTTGAATTTTAATCGAATAGAAGCAAAAGTAGATATGTCTATACACGCATACGTACATACGTACATACATACACATATATATGTGTGTGTGTGTGTGCGTGTGTATATGACTAGGTAGAAACTCTAAAGCGATTTTCGAAATACTCTAGAAAGTTCGAGACAGGTGGAGAGAGAGAGAGAGAGAGAGAGAGAGAGAGAGTTTCCAATGGAACGGTTAGTAAGTAGTAACATAGTAGTTGTTCAGTCCAGCATTTTGGAGTGGGAACGATAATGGTAGCTATTAACGAGCCGTAGCGGGCGCGAAGCCACCTGAGCCCAAAATATCACTGCGATTAATGCAATTACAGCTTACAAGTCCCTTCGGCTCTAAGACCACGGGTATTACTAATTCAATGTATGTACCTCACGTTCGAGGAGAGAGAGAGAGAGATGCGTTTCCTTTACTATGACCGAACGTTCTAGAGACTTATCGTTCGTTGTGGGATGAGAGAGAGAGAGAGAGAGAGAGAGAGAGAGAGGAAGGGAGATCGATCCCTTTACCGAAACGACGAACAACTACGTCGACAATCGATAAGGAAGGATTCGTAAACTGGCATTCTACTCGTTCGACTTAAACCTACTCGTTTACCCCTCCCCATATATTTCTCGAGAATATCATTAGATTCTTTCTTACACCTCGTTACGATATTTATAAAAAAATGTCGTATCTTAAATACGTCGTGTCGTTGACGATACCGAATATCGCGAACGAGATAAAATATCTCGCGAATTTTATATAAATTCGACCGAACACGATCGAATACCCTTTCGTACAAAAGTAAATATGTATATATATATATATATATATATATATATATATATATATATATTTGTGTGTGTGTGTATGTGTATGTATATAACAATGATGGGAACGATGAAATATCTCATATATTTATATAAATTCGGCTCAAATAACAGAATCAAAAGGAACGTATGTATGTATGTATGTTTAATCACGATTAAAATGAATTGAAACATCCGAACGGTAAACGAGAGCAATAGGAAGAGTAACCATAGCATATAGAGGATATATAGTTAAAGGGTGAGTGAGAGAGAGAGAGAGAGAGAGAGAGAGAGAGAGAGAGAGAGAGTTAGATAGATAGAGAGGGTGATTTGGGAAAGGGCTAGGATCTCTCAGCGTTCGCACTCGGCCGACACTCCGCGCCACCACCCACCCTTCCTCGCTCTCACGGCTCGCTTATTGTTCACGTTAATTGATGCGTTATGTTTGATGCCGTTGTGATAGCCATTGTACGCGGGGTGTCCACTGATAACTGAGTTACCGACTGCGGCGGCCAGAGTGCACTCAAACCTAATTATCTCGACCCAACTGCGACTGGCGCATTGCGTTGCTCGACGTTCCTCGTCTGCAACGTTCAACCGTATGCATATATTATATATATATATATATATATATATATATATATATATATATATGTGTGCGTGTGTGTGTGTGTGTGTGTGTGTGCGTGTGTCGTTGATGATCGTCCAATCTCGACTAAAAAACTCCATATCGCTTATGGTGGACTTTTAAATTCGAGATCTTCATCGATTCGAACAATTGATAAGGTTGGTCGTAGAGGAAAATAAAAAGAAGTATATATTTATATAAGTGTGATGAAGATACTTTACGCGTTATTGAAATAATTTTTCCAACGACGTCGACTTTAGTATCGATATACAAAAAAAAAGATCTACGTACAATGTATAGCATATATTTAGATTACTAAAGGAGAGAGAGAGAGAGAGAGAGAGAGAGAGAGAGAGAGCATAGTGTGCGTGGGAGGGAGGAATGGGTTTAGGGTGGAGTGAGATGGTTGGAGGACATTAAAGTGGACACAAAGAGAGCCGACAGAAAAGACGAAGAAGAAGGAAAAGAAGATGGCTCGAAAGAAGCAAACCCCCTGATAGAGATACGTCCTTCGAGGAGCGAAAAGAAATAAATGGTGGATGAGTATTGGGCACTCGCATGGAACAAAGAACAAACTCTCTCTCTCTCTCTCTCTCTCTCTCTCTCTCTTTTCTCTCGTATGGCACTACTCGTGATTAGGCTAGCGGCCTTCCCAATTAACCGGTCGTAGGTGCTTTCGGATACAGACTCGTCTCGTAAACTTGTCCTTTTTATACAAGAATGAGAAAGAGAGAGAGAGAGAGAGAGAGAGAGAGAGAGAGAGGAATGGCGAAAACGGAAGCTACGCGTCGATAAATTGTAAAAATCAATTTTCTACAGGACGACGAAGTTCTCTCATTCTTTTTCTTTTTCTTTCTCTTTTTTTTTTTTTTTTTTTTTTTTTTTTTTTCTTTCTCTTTCGCTCTCTTCCTCTGTTTTCTGCGGTTAGATAGAAAGAAAGATAGAATATTCCCGTTTCGGCGAGACCCCTTTTTAACGAAGAATAACCATATTCGGGTATTCGTGTTTCTTTGTTGCGCCCGTCGCGAAAACTTTTACGATCGGACGGCGAATCGTGGATCTCTTGGTAATAATTCGATCGTAAGATTTACCGTTCACTCGTTAAAACGTCCTCGTCCTCGAGTTTTACGTTGATTCCGGACGCGAGGAGAGACGTAAAGAAAGCTTAGCTCTCCCTGCGGATGAGTCCTCGAATCTTCTCTTTCTTCTTCTTCTTCTTCTTCTTCTTATTTTCTTTTTTTTTTTTCTTTTTTTGATATCTCTTCCTCCTTCTTTTCTTTTCTCTACCAGACCAAAAATACCTCCACATTTTCAAATGACGACTTTTCTAAGTCGTTTCGCTTTACTTAAAAGAAGAAGAAGAAATAGAAAAAAAAAAAAAAAAGGAACAAGAAAGGACGCGAAATCGTTTCGGATTCGATCGCCTCGAACGAAAAAGAAAAGAAAAAATAACGAAAAATGCATTTCACTCGGAAAGATTTTGGGATTGTTGTCGAAAAAAATAAATAAAAAAGGAGGATAAAAAGAAGAAGAAGAAGAAGAAGAAGAAGATAGAAGAAGTAGAAGGATCGGAACGATTTTCTTTCTGTCCAATTCGAGAGTAGTAGGTATGGAAAAAGAAACCAAAAAAAAAAAAAGAAAAGAAAAAGGGATAGAAAAAAGATGGAGGGTCACTTTCGAGAAAGATATCGCCGAAATGAGAAAGAAAGAGAGAGAAAGGAAGGAAAAAAAAAATATATATATATATATATATCAGAAACGAGCGCAGGTGAAATTTGCGAGTTGAAGATAACGAAGCACGCTAAGTTCAGTAAGAAGGGTGCTTTATGATGGAAGACGTGGTTCGCGTGAGAGCGATTTCGCGAGTTCGTAAATCTCTACCATTGCGTTTTACACGTACGAACGAAAAGTAAAATATAGTACAATTACTCGAGAGAGAGAGAGAGAGAGAGAGAGAGAGAGAGAGAGAGAGAGAGAGAGAGAACGACTATAATTTTTCCTTTAATACCACGGAACATCGAATAACGAAAGATATTTATTCGATTAGGATTTAATCTCGTTTGTCAATATACATTATTATTTGTTATAAACGGTCTACCGACTGACATAGACATAATAATAATTGTTTTATTCTTAATTAGATTAAATTTATATGATTGCTCGTAGGGACAGGATATAACCAGCTAGTTTGTAATGTAATAGGAACAATAAATATTCTCTATCTCTATCTCCGTCTATCTCTCTCTCTCTCTCTCTCGCTCTCTCTCTCGCTCTCTCGCAGCACATATCGGAGAAAATTACATTTCGTTGGTTGTAAAAGGGAGCGTCGTAAAAATCGTAACGTCGTAGTCGACAACACGCCGACTGCGGGACGATGAAATTGCAGCCGGCCCTCCGCCTATCTGTTGGCCATCAAGATCGTTCCGCGCTTGATAGACCCTTTGTAAAACGTCATACTGCGAGCTTTTATGCTCTCGTTCCTAGGAGAGAGAGAAAGAGAAAGAGAGAAAGAGAGAAAGAGAGAGAGAGAGAGAATAAAGGGTGCAATCGTTCACCACCCACTCACCCTTTTTCTTGCTATTCTTATCGTACTATTGTGCCTTTGTCACGAAGTAAAAGCGAGTTTACCAATCCACGATTATGATCATTTTATTTCATTCGTGTATATCTATATACACGGTGAAAATTAATACATATATATACATATATATATATATATATATATATATATATATATATATATATGTGTGTGTGTCTGTGAGCGTATGTGTGGTGTGTATAAAAAATATTAATTTTTTATTGTACAGATATTTACATACACACACGCTCACACGCAAAGAGACAGTAGACATACAGTCAGATAAAAGCACACACGCATACACGCACACACACACATATATATATATAATGTATATGTATATGTATACGTATATGTATATCGTTGTTCATTCCGATCGATTGATTATGGCGAAAGGAAATGGATAAAAAAAAAAGAGCGAGAGCGAGAGAGAGAGAGAGAGATAGAGAAGAAAAGAAAAGGAAGCGAAGGGAGGAAGATATTAAGAAAGGCAAAAAAGTATCCTTCGAATTGGAGTCCTTCGAGGTATCGATGTATCGACGGGGAAAGCGGTTTCATTAACAGAATGGTCACGTTACACCGGTACGAAGCACCGTGACGGTACGGCCGGATATTACTAGGGCAATTTCATATAGATACATATATACATACATACATACATACATACATACATACATACATACATACATACATACATATACGCGAACGTTATACTACTATACTACTATAATACCTACCGCCGCGTGCGTGCGACGATGGGAAAAGATCGACGATGAATAAGTCCGGTATGAGACGTTCTTTCTCTCTCTCTCTCTCTCTCACTCTTTTCGTGGCTTACATCTTGAGAAGGGCTTCTTCTTCTTCTTCTACTTCTTCTACTACTACTTCTTCTTCTTCTTCTTCTTCTACTCTTACTTGATACTTGCTAGCATCTCCCTGGCTTCGTCTCGTAACGAATCCAATACAATTTCTATTCGGATAAGTTTTTCTCGTCGTTGAACCTTTTTTTTTTATGTATACCGAGTTCTCGTCTAATGATTTGTCTCCCTCTCTCTCTCTCTCTCTCTCTCTCTCTCTCTCTCTCTCTCTCTCTCTCTCTCTCTCTTTGTCTTTGTCTAAGATCCTACGAGACCGGACGCATCGAGTTTCGTAGTAATTAGTATTCTCACCGTCTCGCCATCTGCTCTTCGACGTTTTATGATAAATACATGGTGGCACCATATTGGGATTTCGTAGTCTCTTTGTTTCGAGAACCATCGAAGTATCAACGTATAATTTGTAAAGGTAATCGTAATTGCTGTCACATGCATGATGTCGACGAGACAGGCTGACTAAATTTCTAGAAGAAAAAAATAAAAAAAAAATATATATATATAATTTTTCGCGTGTCTTTCCGTATATAAGGGAAAAAAAAACCCTCCCCGCCCCTGGAAAAAAAATATAAAAATAAAGAGACAAATACAAAAGCGAGAGAAAGGAGAAACGCGAGAGAGGGAATAGACGGGGGGGGGGGGGAAAGAAAAAACGAAAGAGAAACGAAGATCGAGCAAGAGAAAAAGGAAGACGAAATTTACTTTGAGGATGATGACAAAACGGGGCGACACAGAGGTGGTTGTTTTATTAATTGCAAAGGGACTTCCTCTTGATGAATAATTGTATCAAAGTGGTGGGACGGGGACGGGGGGGAGGGGAGGGGGGAGCGAGAGGGTTACTTACTCTCCACGAAATTTCAATCGCGACCGAATACCCAACACTCCTCCTCTCTACCCTCGAAGAAAATCATCGAAGCATTATGTATTTCCACTCAAGTATAACCAGTAGGTATCGTCTGGCGTCGCTCATCGTTTCTCTCTCTCTCTCTCTCTCTCTCTCTCTCTCTCTCTTCTTTGTACTCTCCGTCTCTCTCTCTCTCTCTCTCTCTTTCGTTCAACCTTGTTTCTTCCCCCACCCTCCCTCCTTTCTTCGAAATTGAAATATTTGCCGACAATTACCGAACGATCTACCCCTTTAATACCGCCAAACGAAGGCCAAGACACGTTCGAGAAATCGATTCGGTCGAACCTTTCCTTTTCGTTAGAAGTTAACTCTATGAAACTGAAATTAAATGGACGAAGAGAGCGAGAGAGAGAGAGAGAGAGGGACTTAGTCGAAAGCATTTTTCAATAGAACAATAGAACTGACAAATATTTTGTTATTATTGTTACTGTAGTTAATATTATTATTATTATCATTGTTATTATAATCGACATCGTCATTATCATCATCATCATCATCATCATCATCATCGTTATCATCGTTATTATTAGCATTGTTATTGCATGTGTCATTTTCGTAACGACTTTGAGAAAATAATTGGAAAATGCATGAGTAAAGATGGGTAAAGAATGGGAGGCTAAGGTGGAGGTGGAGGTAGAGATAGAGAAGAAGGAGAAGGAGGAGGATAAGGAGGAGGATAAGGAGGAGGAGGAGGAGGAGGGTATCTTTCCGTTTACGATAAGACCCATTCCTTGATCATACGAGTCGCGTGATCCATCATACAACTCGGCACTCGGCTTGGATGTCTCGCTAACGGCCTGAGTAATTACGATCAGTGATCGTCAACCTCGCGTTTGTAAAGCGTTGAACTATACTTTTCAAATTAATCCGATCCCATTCTTCGAGAAATAAGAATTTTCATAATCTAGACGAAGAAGTTTAAGGATTGAGAGAAAAGATAGACGGACGGATATAAATAGATGAATAGATGTATAGATAAATGGATGGAATAGAAAAGATAAGGAAGAACCCATTCGATAAGCAATATAGATAATGATATATGAAACGTACGTGTTCGTTATTGACGGTAGCTGATCGATTTAATCCGAGAGATTAGAATAAAAGAAAAGAAACAAACAAAAAAAAAAGAAAAAGAACACGGAAAAAGGAAAGAAGAGAAGAGAATAATGTCGTGATAAAATTTGTGCGGGGATGAAATGAGCACCGTGATGATATTTACTAAGATATCGGAGAAAAAGAGAAGGTAAAGGAGGAGGAATAGGATGAGAATGAGGAGGAGGAGGAGGAGGAGGAGGAGGAGGAGGAGGAAGAAGGAGGACAACCGGCCATTACTTTATTGCTCTCTATCTCTTTCATTCTCTCTCTCTCTCTCTCTCTCTCTCTCTCTGTCTCTCTTTCTCTGTCGTTTTCCCTCTTTGTCTTTGTCTCTCTCTCTCTCTCTCTATCTCTCTATCTCTATCTATCTCTGGAGGAGTCTTCTCAAGCAAGAAAGCAAGCAAGAAAGCAAGCAAGGAAGGAAGAAGAAACAACGAACGTGGCACGAGTCAATCCCGCAAACACCTTCCGGTAACACGAATAAGCGCCTTGCCTCCTGAGGAGGAAACGTAGGGGCGGCTCCCTGGCTAGCCCGTCCCTACTTCCGAAGAAATACGTCTCCATTAGGCTATAAACCTTTCGCCACGATAATACCTAGCATTCTAAATCCTTGTTAGATAGGCGAGATACAGTCGGGACTGAGGTGGTGGTAGGCCTAATTTTTCGGTCGGCCCGCGATGAATGGGGATTTCTCTCTCTCTCTCTCTCTCTCTCTCTTTGTTCAAATTTTCTTATCGCGCATAAAATATTAACGTACTAAATACACGCTGAAAGGTAATTAACATATGACGAAATTAACATTAAATCGTTTCAGTCAGTCCTCTCATACATACATTTTATATATATATTTATGTATGTATGTATGTATGTATGTATGTATGTATGTATGTATGTATGTATTTAAACTTTGATCATGTAGAATGTATTTTTACTTATATCCGCGTTTCGATGCCAATATCTCCCTCTTCCTCTCCCTCGCCCCTTTCCCACCCTCGTACCAACGCGTACGTAATCCTACGATTTACCTTTCAATGTCATTCACGATAACAAATTTTTCTTTATTTCGTTAAATATTTTCATTACCCTTCTTCCTCCTCTACTTCGTCTTTTATTTTTCTTCTACTTCTTTCTTATCTCCCCTATCCATATCTCTAACTTTCTTTATTATTTCAAAGGACGATCTCGAGTCGAGTCGAGCCGAATGAAAATTTTGTTTTCCAAAGTGGAATGAGAAATGTGAAAGATGAAGTAAGACGGATATATATGTGCGTGTGCGTTCGTGAGTGCGTGTGCGTGTGCGTTTGTGTGTGTGTGTGCGTGTGTGTATACAGTAGAGGAATTAAATTCTTAAAGTTCCCTCCCACGTGTGCCGGAAAGTCGCATTCCGCGAGTCCCTGAGACATACACTGGAACAGACCTCGTACCTCCTCTACTTACCTCCCCCTCCCCCCTCCTCCTCCTCCTCCTCTACCTACCCCTACCTCGTTCCTTCTTTCTCCTCTTCTTCCTACTCTCTTCTTACTTTCTCTCTCTCTCTCTCTCTCTTCCTCCCTCTCTCGTCCCCAAGGGAGCCAATATTAATTCCCATAAATTTCCTTTCAACGGATATGGATACTCCCATACTATCCACAGAGAAGCAAAGGACTGTTTGCCTTTTAATCCAAGTATGCAAAGAACGTTATTCTTTTCTTCCGCCAACACTGAAAGAGAGAGAGAGAGAGAGAGAGAGAGAGAGCGAAAGAGAGAGTAAAAGAGAGAGTAAGAGAGAGAGAGAGAGAGAGAGAGAGAGAATGAGCTCGATGGGAGAAGCTAAGCGCATTCTCAAGATAGAAAGTAAGAAAGAGATAGGTAGAGAGATGAATAAAGAAAGAGATTATCGAGGTGGGGTGGAGTGGGGATGGGGAGGGGTGGGGGTTCTTGAAACATTTAGTGGATCTTTGCATTGTCGTATGGACGATATAAAGGAGAAAAATAGAACGGACGAAGTAAGAAAAGAGAAAAATGAAAAGAAAAAAAAAAAACGTCTGTTCGAGTGATAACGCTATAGTTAAGAAGATAACGATGAATATAAATACGATCGACGAAAAATCGGATCGACCGATTCGTCGAAAGGGGGAGGTATGAAGGGGGGGGGGAAGGTGAAAATTTCATTTCCGCGTTAATGATCTATCGCATTTATTTATTTATTTATTTATTTATTTATTTATTTGTACGTTTTCTACGTTTGAAAGAAACAATTATTTTTTCATTGCGCGAATTGAAAGTATAATACGTGTAAGTACACCCGATGAATCTTCGAAATTCTCTATTCTCTTGGAGAGAACGTGGAACTAAGGGAGGAAAAGAGTTACCTCGAGAGTGCGTGTTTGGCACAAAGTACCATTCAAGGGCAAAGAGAATTTTCATAATGCGTGTAATTACGCGTAAATAGAGGAGGAAAAAAAAAGGGACATTCGTAAAACGAGATGAAAAAAGAAGTAGATTTACGGGAAAGGGGTTGCGTGAATCTTTGAGAAAGAGAAAGAGATAGAGATAGAGACAGACAAACGGACGAACAGAGAGAGATAGAGAGAGAGAGAGAGAGAGAGTGAATGAGAAAAAGAGAAAGAGAGAGAGAGAGAGAGAGTGTAACCACACGAGCGTTTCAATTCTCGAAGGGTTTTCGTGGGATCCCTCGCTTCGTATTATATACACCACCTACAATCCTCTCTGTTTATACAATGTAATGGCTTGTAGCAGCATTGTAGGTAGTTTAAACGGCGCGTATCCACAGTTGTCGTTCA
>OU427008.1:2542507-2545007 GCA_911387935.1 Dolichovespula saxonica
AAGAGAAAACAGAGATAGAGAGAGAGAGAGAGAGAGAGAGAGAGAGAGAGAGAGAGAGAGATTAAGATGGAAGTTGCACGTGTCCGTTGAAGGTTTTCATCGATCCAGACCACCACACCGACATTTCAGTTCTCCTTCTCTTTCTCTCACTCTCACTCACTCTCACTCTCTCTCTCTCTCTCTCTCTCTCTCTCTCTCTCTCTCTCCGGCTATTTAATGATCCCGATAGGTGAGTGATAAACAAAGCACGGGCTATGTACGATGAAATACGTGGCGGATGTTAATAATAATTGGTTTATCCTAGGAGAAGGATAACGATCGACGAGATGAAACAGACCAGTGCAAGTTCTTCTTCTTCTTCTTCTTCGTGAGAAGGATAGAAAATGAAAGAGAGATAGATAGATAGAGAGAGAGAGAGAGAGAGAGAGAGAGAGAGAAATTGAGAAAGATGGATTTCGAACATCTTTGGTTGAAAAGTCGATCGACCGACGGAGAGTGGATTTTGCCTTTGAACGAGATCGGATAAAAGAATAATACGCGAAAGAGCGAAAAGCTTTCGACTTTCCGACACTTCGAGAAGAAACATGAGAGATAGATAAAGATAGAGAGAGAGAGAGAGAGAGAGTGAGAGAGAGAGAGAGGGAGGGAGGGGGGCTGACCCTCTCGGGATGTTTCCACTCGCAAACTGGATTTCGATGACCGATCTCCATTTCCATATGGGTCTTCTCGTGGTACAACCGACAACGGAGGGTTGCTATGCCTAAAGTTGTCGCGACGAAATTGATATTTGTACGAAGGTGAAGAGAGAGAGAGAGAGAGAGAGAGAGAGAGAGAGAGAGAGAGAGACGAAGGGAAAGTAATGGGGAGGTTTTCCTTCTTGAAAAACAGCTAAAATCCTCGGAAAACCTTCTTGTCCCGTTTCCCGTCCTAAAATAGACAGTAGATATTTCTTGTCTCAAAAAAAAAAAAAAAAAAAGAAAAATATTACACACACACGCGAGCGTACACGCATAATTTGTTTCATCCTATAAAAAAAAAATATCTATGATTATTAAATACGATGCTTATATTAAATACGATGATTATATCAAATACATGTAATTGACGACAATATATAACAAAAAAAATATATTTATATATATATAAATATATAAATATATAAATATATATATATATAATTCAGCATTGTTGATACGTATAACGTTGGTAACGTGAAAATAGTGTTACGTCGGTCGATCTCTAAGAAAATCTCATAGAATATAACGAACGATCGCAAAATGGGTCGTTATTGCTCGCTCGACTTCCCCCACCCCCTTCCCCTACCCCTCCCTCTTTCTCTCTCTCTCTCTCTCTCTCTCTCTCTCTCTCTGCCTCCTCCCTGTCCCTCCTCGCCCTTAGAAAAGGGTTCCTTGACTATCCCACCGTCGACTACGTCGACGGACGACTCCAAGTCTCAGCAACGAACGAACGGCATCTGCGCTCTACGGGCTCCCGATATCCATACAAAGCTGTCTGCTGAATAATATTACACTTAACCTCGTACCACTCGGCCGATTATAGTTGGAACAACGTCGATAGTAGTTAGACCGTGCATCCTACGCGAATGCTAATTTCGGAACGGCCAGGAGGTAGGCTTCGACGAACTGGCTCGCTCGCTCGCTCGCTCGCTCTATCTATCTACGTTTCCTTTCTACGTTAATCCTAAGCCTTTCCCGTTTATCTTCAGCGGCTAATTTACTTCCATATGGCTTTTGTTTTTTTAATTATCATTTAGTCCTCGTACGAAGACAAATAGATAGATAGATAGATAGATAGATAGATAGATATATGGATGGATGGAATGAATAAATGGATAGATGGACTGATAGAGAGGGAGAGAGGAGGAGGAGGAGGAGGGAGTGATGGGGGGGGGTGAGGTGAGGGGGGGGCAGATGTGAAATTAAATGAAAAGATATACGTAGTGGCCAAAAAAAGATCGTCGATATTGTACAATACCATTCGCGATTTTATATCATTGTCATACATTCGTATCGTTCGTTCATTCGTATTTATTCGTATTTATTCGTTCATTCATTCGCTTATTTATTCATTTATTTATTTAATCTTTTTTTTTTTTCCGTTTCATACTAAAATCCGATGATTTAGTTGACGAAAGCAATGTTCCAGATGCTGGGAATGGTCGATGTAGCCTGAAAATGTAAATTGTATTGCCATTCCCTTAGGCTCTCTCTCTCTCTCTCTCTCTCTCTCACACTATATGTATATATATATATCTTAGTATTAAATACTGTCCGGGTAAGGCGCCAGTTACGGGTTCTATATTAGTTTCCGTTGGTTTCCTGATTGGATTCGGTTATTACGTTTCCTACAATCTCTCGATACTGATTGTTTGCGGTCGGCACGCTCACCTCGAAGGCGAATTGCCCATTCCCCGTGAAATCCAAAAGAGGGAGGTCTCCCTCCTCCGCATTCATACACTTTTAACTAATTTCATTAAGAA
>OU427008.1:2550007-2567507 GCA_911387935.1 Dolichovespula saxonica
ATTAAAGCGAGCAAAGAAAAGGTGGCGGTTCAAAGGCATCGATCGACTCGATCGATCTCTCTATATCTATCTTCCTCGCTTCGTATAAAAAAACAAAAAAAAAGAATTAAAAAACTAAAAAGAAAGAAAGAAAGAAGAGAAAGAAGGGATTAGAGTTGACAAGAAGAAGAAGAAGAAGAGAGATTGAAAAGAATAAGAAAAAAAAAAGTAAATTTAACTCTCCTCAATCTTTAAACACCGATTTATTATTATTAATATATAAAAATGCGTTTCGATATTTTTTCCGATCTTCGCGAACGAGATCGCACTTAGACGATCGTAGTAAATTTTTTCAATGAATATATCGATCATAATCGTTTTCCAAATTAAATCTTATCACGGTTAATATCATCCGGTGTTCTTTTAATGGCGGGGAATGAAAAGCATCGATAAAAAGGAGGGAATACAATGACTTGTTACGCTTGTATACCGAATACATAAATAAATAAATACATAAATACGTACGTGTACTGTTATATATGTGTATTAACGTTTTGACGAACAAATCGCTTAAGTGTATCTGCACGTATGAAAGTACGAATTTCATCCTTTCAATCTCGCTGTATGATAAACGAAAGAGATCAGTCAATCGTTCGGTGAATATTCATTCGATTGTCGAAATCGAATCGAAATCGTCGCTCTATACACATATACACATATATACAATATAACGACGATACGACATTGACGTTACGTAAACGTTTACAAAACGTAAAAACGTATAAACAGAGCGAATACCATTGAGCGTTGATTCGTACGTATTAGATATACACAATGAAGCGAAGGTGAAACGACGGTGTTATGTTTATACGGGACAGTTAAATATCGATTTAAAAGGCATACCGTTTGATTCATTCGTTCGGTAGCGTTCAGTCAGTCGGTACGAAACCGGTCGTACGGTCGTACGGTCGTACGGTCGTAAGCACGGTAGCCGAACTCGGGACAATCAAAGATCACTCTTGTGTTATAACGCGTTATATTTTGACTTGTTTCGATGCGCCGCGTGTGCAGAGAAACCCCCCGCTGCAAGTTAGGATACAACCGTGATAATTCTGACGGACTCCGATCACTCCAGGGTTCTGACCACCAACCGAGTAACATCAACAACGTTCTACGAGCGCGCGCGCACACACACACATATATTTATGTATGTATGTATGTATGTATGTATGTATATATGTATGTATGTATGTATGCGTAAATCTTAAACTGACTCGACGAATATTATTCATCGTTCCATCGTATTTGTCGTTAATAAATGGGACCGAGCGGGTGGGTGGGTGTTAAGGGAGGGAGGGAGGGGGGGGGGAGTTTAAGGAGACAAGAGACGAAAAAAGAAACGCGCGCGCGCGCGCGCGTTAGTAGAAAGATAAGTAAAATAAATGAAAAAGGGAAAGACCTTAACGAAAGATAAAAAGCAAAAACTTATGATAATAAATTAATTTAATATCTCTCTCATTACTCTTTCCCCGTCTTTGTTTATATTTTTCAGTCGTCTATCAGAAGCGATTGAAGAAGGAACGAAGAGCGAGAAAGCGATTGCAGGAGCAATTAGATCTGGAGATAAAGAGGCGCACGCAATTGGAGGAGGCACTTAAAGCAACGGGAGCTTCGTCCGAGCAAGTTCGAGCGATCACTGGTAAATGCATATACATATATACATTAATGCACACACACACACATATATATACGTATGCATGCACGCATATATATATAAATATACTAATACCCTTAATATAATATATCACTTATTCGGGATCTCCCGAGTCTCTTTATTTTATACTCGATCGTTATCGCAAATGTCTTTAAAATTACTTACTTACTTTACTTACTTTACTTTACTTACCAACTAACTTACTTACTCCGGTGTCCATTATAAACTTTGACCTTATTATTCGATATACACTCGTTCTCGTAAGAGAATACTCGATCGTATTTCTTCTCTCCTTCATCCACGATCGGATTACCAAGAGAAAGAGCAAAACGATTTTCAAGTTGAAAGATAGGAAGTCGTCCTCGTCCTCGTCCTCGTCCTCGTCTTCAACGAGAGATAAAGATCCCTCGAGGCTACCTCCTGATCTTGGAACGAATTAATTAATTCGCCAAAGCAAAGTAAACAGACTGACACCCGCTAGAATATGATTCCTTACTTATCCTCTAGTGAGATTCACCTGATCCTTCCTTTCCTACCATCTTACTCCTTCCTTCTCTCTATCATCTCGTCGTCCTATCGTTTCCATTCTCTGTCCTTCTCCTTTCTAAAGCCTCTCTCTCTCTCTCTCTCCCTCTATCTCTCTCTCTTTCTATCTCGGTCTCTCTTACTTCTTCGAGATTCGATCCGCCCACTCTTCGAATCCTCCGGCAAGAGAATTAGTAAGAGAAAGAGAAAGAGAGAGAATGAGAGAGAATGAGAGAGAGAGAGAGAGAACACGGCACCCTTCTTCCTGTCAGTACCAAAACTCAAACGCGAAACCCTTTAAGTGAAATCTCTTATTCCGATATAACATTTCCTGCTCACTTGCCTGTTTGCCAGCCTCCTGCCAAGTGGTTCCTCCTCTGCTTCTCTCGTTGGCACGTTCTCTCCTACTCGTAGCCGTTCTCACCGTCGTCCTCGTCCTCGTCCTCGTCCTCGTCCTCGTCGTAATCGTCGTCGTATACGTCGTAGGTCGTCGTCTTCGTCTTCGGTACCGTTGATTAATCCTGTCAGATCCAGAGAGTAGCGATACTAATTTCAAATCAAACGGAACGAGACTTCGCATTCTCCATCGAGAAAGACAGAGAGGGAGAGGGAGGGAGGGAGGGAGGGAGGGGGGGGGGGATAGAGAAAGTTGGGGTTTATTTTCCAAAACGATTACCACCTTTTACTTTGCTCGTCGAATACGTTCCCCTTTCTCCTAATTTTCAATTTAAACGCGTGTCCATTTGCAAAGAAAAAAAAAAAAAAGAAAAAGAAAAGGATCCACTATCGATCGATTACGATAAATCGTCCGTTTCGATTTGACAATGGGTTAGGTATTAAAATATCTAATTGATTCGATCGTACAAATATATATTGATTTCGTTTTCGTTTCATTGATATATACAGAGAACGTGACGACGGAGGCACGTACAAGTTCAGAACCACCTGAAGCCAGTCCAGTACATTCGCAATCTCAGCAACAACCATCCCAACAACAATCCCAACAACAACCCCTACAGCAACAACAAACAGCGGCGCAACAGTACAGGGAAGCTCAGGTTCCACGTCCGTCGCAACAACCGTCTACGCCTGAGAAGCCTGCATGGGGATACGGCCTGGATCTCATCGGTAGTCAGGCTTCGGCCTTTTGGCAAAATTACCAAGGTCAGTTTACCTCCTTGCGGAATTAGAAAGAAAGAAAGAAAGAAAGAAAAAAAAGAAAAGAAAAGAAAAGAAAGGAATAGAAATTCTTTCACGACGATCCTAATCCTAATGGGTGTTATCGTCGAACGATACTCGCTACGCTTTGATCGAAACTCAGCGATTCGTTTCAATACGATCGAACAGATTTGCGGTAACTCGAACGGGAATATATTTTATATTATTATTATTATTTTGAAATATTAGAATTCTTAGATTAGGAAGATATATATATATATATATATGTATATATACATGTTAAATCTTTTGTCGGTTCTAATCGTCTTGATGCTTGATCGATTTTCTTTCCTTCCTACGTACGAGATAAACGAAATATGGAATACAAAGAAAGAAAGAAAGAAAGAAAGAAAGAAAGAAAGAAGAGGAGGAGGAAGCGAGAAGCAAGGGAAAAGGGGTCGCATTAAAATATCCCATACAAATAATTTACATCGTTATAGTTTATTCGTGATGATAGGAATCGACCGGTTTGCGAGAACTCTTTTTCCCCTCCACCCCTCCCCCCTCCTCCTTCTCCCTCCCTTTGAAAAGTATAGGGGCCAAGAGGAGAGAGAATATATAAGGGAGAAAGAGGGGCAAGGATCCGTAGCAGACCGCTAATTCGGATAATCGCGTTCTCGTATTAGAATCCACTCAATTTTTCTGATCTTCCGGACGAGTGGCCTCGATCCTCGTTTCCAGAATATACACGTTAGGTTACTACTACAGTAACAGAGGGGTGGGTGGGTGGGTGGGTGGGTAGGTGTACGAAGGAAAAGAGAAAAATCGTGAATGGAAGAATGGGTTGGGAAAATAAAGGAACGAGGGGGAGGTGGCGAGCGGGGTGGGATATGTGGTAGGATTTGGGGGAGGTGGGGGGAGAAGGAAGGAGGTAGAAAGGGCTGGGTCGAGAAAAGTGTGTGTCGTGTGGTATCGGCCAAAGTAAATTATTCGAAAGATCTCGAGCGAGAGCAATCACGCCGGAGGCAATAACAACCCCGACGTACACGAGGAGAAAGAGAGAGAGAGAGAGAGAGAGCGATATATATATATATATATAGATAGATAGATAGAAGACTGTATATGTATGATGAGAGAGAGAGAGAGAGAGAGAGAGAGTTAGGTCTGACGAGGAAACACGAGGTATTTGAATCGAGTCTCGGCAGCATCCACCCGGGCATCATGATGCGGAATCCATTTGCAATAAACAACGGAGATTTAGGCGGGGTAGAATAGGGGTGGGAGGGACCAAACACAGAGAGAGAGAGAGAGAGAGAGAGAGAGAGAAAGATAGAGGAAGAGAGATAGAGGGAGAGAGTAAGCGTAACGTCGTCGTCGTCGTCATCGTTGTCGTCGTCGTAGTCTGAGAGGTGGGTACTTACACCACCCGAAGGGACCTCAGAGCCGTCGTGTCTTCGAGTCCATGCATTCTATACCAGCAGTGATCCTCATATCTCTCCGGAGGTGGTACTCACTTACGGGCATACACTCTCGTCCCTTTTGAAATTTTCAATCCCGCTTTCGTACGATCTCATGGTAGCTGTGTTAAAAAAAAAAAAAAAAAAAAAAGAAAAAAGAGGAAAAAAAAATCGATCCAAATTTACGAGGTGAAATGTTCCGTCCGATATAATCCCCAACGTTTTTCCAACGTTAATTATCGTAAATTTGAGATCGCCAATGATCAAGCAAGGATACTTCCTGGAACTGATCGAATTTATAATGGATTATTTCGATCGGGAATCCACGACTATCGGCAAAGTCGAAAATCGAATCTTAACGGGGTACGGATCGTTTACGTTGATATCGATCGATTGTGGAGTTTTGTTACGTAAATATGGATACATATTGAAAATATTTATATCTGTATATAACGTATTCGTAGATTTAACATGGTTTAAGGCGTGTTGAGGTGAGCGCCACTGAGCGTAATGCAGAGTTTATGCACATCTCCTCGTAAGTAAGGAAGGAGCCGTAATTTCCCCGGCGGCCACCGTGGCTCTCCGTGGCGTTACCTGTATGTTCCCTCCTCCTCCACCACCACCACCACCACCACCTTCTCCTCCTCCTCCTCCTCCTCCGCTAGAACCACCACCATCGAACATCACCACCTCCTCCTCGTCATTCTCCTCCTCCTTCTTCTTCCACTCGCAGTTTCCTTGGCCTCCCTTAAACCGCTCCCACCCGTTCGCTCCCGTTCGCTTCCACCTCCTTTTCCTCCTCATCCTCCTCTCATCTGTATTCCCTCCCTCTCTCCATCCTTCCCTCTATCCCTCCCTCCCTCTCTATACTCCCTCTCGCTCGCACACGTATCATTCCTTCGCAACATCACCACGGCGAAGCACTCCGGTACACTTTAATATTCAGACTATATGCAATAATTTCATGGCAACCATAATCTTTCCTCCTTCTACTCGAAACTCCCGAGGAGGCTCGTAATATAATACCCATTGCGAATCGTATTCCATAAACACGTCTCGTTAATTTTAATATTTTAAATGATACATACACATACATACACGTACACACGAATATATATATATATATATATATATATATATATATGTATGTAGATGTGTGCGTGTATATACAATATATTAATATTTTAATTGAAACATTTGTATTCTTCCTTCCTTCAAAATATTTTTAAATACCTTTCTTTCCATCCTCCCACCGTAACGTACCCACGACAAAAAAAAAATGAATGAAAAAAGTACGAGGAAAAGAACGTTTGTTTGCTTCGAGAGAGAGAGAGAGAGAGAGAAAAGGAAAAAGGAGGACTGGAAAAAAAGAGAAAAAAAAACAAGATTAGAAGAGATAAGAGCATCGTAGAAAACGAAATCACATACAACGTACTCGCACGAAAGACAATAACCTCGCGAGAGTGATAAAGCTTGACAGGTGTATATATGTATGAATATATATATATATATATATATATATATATATATATATATATATATATAGGAACGATATAAAGGTCGAAGAAAGGCAAAGCGGAGGAAGCAGAGGGTGAACGTGAAAGAGAGAGAGAGAGAGAGATAGATAGAGAGCAAGATAGATAGAGAGAGATAGAGTGAAAGAGAAAATGTTGAAAGCATCCCTCGTTGCTCGAATATATCCACAAGACACGACGTGGTTTTCCGGCGAACGAACTACGACAGGAGAAATCGGGAGGAAGAGAAAAAAAGAGTGAGAAAGAAAGATATATATATATACATATAAAGAGTGAGAGAGAGAGAGAGAGACTGAGTGAGCGAGTGAGAAAGAAGGGTGCTTCTATTTATACGCCGTCGTAGTTTTTTTCGCGGGGTCGTGCGTAGGTGCCGTCCGAAATATTAGGGGTTGCCAACCCCCGCATGACGATTACGAGCTCCGATTTTGTCGAGCCATCTCACTTTCTTTCTTTTTCCTTTCTCTCTCTCTCTCTCTCTCTCTCTCTCTCTTTCTTTCTTTCTTTCTTTCTTTCTTTTACATGCATACGTACATACATACAAACACGCAAACACACTCAAAGTCTCTTTCTCTTAACGGGGCTCACGCAATTTTCACCGTCGAATTACACTTCCTCCTCCACCTCTTCTTCTTTCTCCTACTTCTTCTCCTCCTCCTCCTCCTCATCCTCCTCCTCCTCCTCTTCTTTCTCTTCCTCCCATCACACCTCTTCCAATGTACGGAGCCAATCTCGTTGGCTCGATCTCGTAGACGCTCGAACGGAAAAATGCTCGCTTTTTATTATTCGAGTAAATGACGAGGTCCGGGCGAACGACGATTCGATGTATGTATAATGGAACGAAGGGAATGAAGGAGGAAGGAAAAAGAAAAATCCTCGACCAAACTCGAAATTGCAAGGAGACGTAGAAAAGAAAAAGGAAAAGAAAAAGGAAAAGAAAAAAACGAGACAAAACAAAAATTGTCTTCCTTTTTTATCCCCTCGTATTCGCATGCTTTTCCTTTTCTTCGTCCTTCGTTTTTTCATCTTTGAAGAACCGTGACACAGAGAAAGAAAGAAGGAGAAAGAGAGAGAGAGAGAGAGAGAGAGAGAGAGAGAATTAAATTGATTAAAGATTCGAATCTTTCCAAGCGAGTACCAAACCGTACCGATGAGATATTCTAAATTGTAAGAAAGTACCGAGGAAAACTTGAGATGCATGGAAGATGAGTGATTCGCGTGAAAAAAAAAAAGAAAAGTGAGAAAGATAAAGACAGAGATAAATAAAGAGAGATAGAGAGAGAGACTTCGTAATCTTCGAGAGACACGATCCTCGAAAAAGCATCTCGTCGTTCTCGCTTGCTTGAGCTCGATTCGACTCACGGAAAAGAGTACCTCGTTATCGTCGAAGGATGAAACGAAATTCCCACCCTCTAAAGAGTCTCGCGTCGCACTCGCATGAGAAAGAGAGAGAGAGAGAGAGAGAGAGAGAGAGAGAGAGAGAGAGAGAGAGAGTAAGAACGACGGGAGTTTAAAAAGCGCAAAAGGTTCTGGGGTCGAAGGGAGATGAGTGCTCGTTCTCCGACGCCCGCGGAAATTTGAAATTATAAGACTCTCGATTCGGAAAAAGAGGGATGAAGAACTTGCAAAGCCCTTCTCTCTCTCTCTCTCTCTCTCTCTCTTTTCTCTCTTTTCTTTCTCTTTCTCTCTAATCTATCTATCTATCTCTATCCTTCACTCTCTTTACTTTACTCTTCACTCGTTGCAATTCGTATTTAAATATCTTTCGTGGATGTTATAGAAAGAGAGAGAGATAGAGAGAGAGAGAGAGAGAGAGAGAGAGAGAGAGAGATGAGAAAAGAAAAGAGACAGGAAAAAAAGAAAACGATAATAACTTTATTCTCGTTTACGTATGATCGTAATATGTTCATCGACAAAATGATATAATGTTGATAATTATTAATTATTATAATTAATAATTCCCTACGAATAAACACCCTCGTGATTTAGAATTTATCGTTCTTTATCTTTTTATTTTTATTTCTGTTTTTTTATATATCGCAAGATTTTTTTTCCTTTTCTTTTACATTTCTTGCGTTCCCCGATTCATACAATTTCACGCTCGGCTTGCATCTCGAGCACAAGGCGTCCTCTCTCTCTCTCTCTCTCTCTCTCTCTCTCTCTCTATCTCTCTCTCTCTATCTCTTTCTTTCTCTTTATCTCTATATCGTTAACCAACGTCGCACACTATCGTTCCGTTTTACATAAAGATCAGAGAATTAAGAACGCGCGTGGGGCTACACGAAATCAACCCTCCGAGTCTAAAACGCGCGTGCACCCTTCCTCTCGATATTTCCACTCTTCTTCTTCTTCTTCTTCTTCTTCCTTTACTTCTTCTTTTTCTTCTTTTCTTTTCTTTTGTCTCTTCTCTCTCTCTCTCTCTCTCTCTCTCTCTCACACACTCTCTCTCTCTTCTTATTCTTTTTTCTTTCCCTTACTCCTTGCGTGCGCTTCGAGCAAAAAGTGAGAGGGAACTTTCTCTCTCTCTCTCTCTCTCTCTCTCTCTCTCTTTTGTTAGGATCTTCTCTTCTCTTCTCTTCTCTTCTTTTCCTCTTCAGTCCTCGAGTATCCGTATCTTCTTCTCGTCTCGACTACTTAAGTTGCTTAAATTTCGTCGTTTCGCGCGCCGACCAAAATTCTCGAGTGCACTTGAGTACGATCTTCAATGGAACATTCACTGTGAGAAAGCGAACGCTCTCGATGAAGACAGAGAGAGAGAGAGAGAGAGAGAGAGAGAGAGAGAGAGAGAGAGAGAGAGAGAGAGAGAGAGAGAGAGAGAGAGAGAGAGATTGAAGGAGACAGAGATAGAGATAAAAAAGGAAATAAACGGAATATAGATTAACGATATTAACGATATTAATACACATATATATATATATATATATATATATATATATATATATATATATAAGATAGAAAAAAATTACGACAACGATCGAACATCCACTAATCGACAAATTTTATCGATATACAGTTACACTTTGTTCAACTGTACAATTATATTTATATATATATATATATATATATATATATATATATGTATATATATATATAATAATAATAATAATAATATGATAGAAAAAAATTACAACGATCGAACGTCCACTAATCGACGAATTTCATCGATATACAGTTCTACTTTGTACTTGGGATCGAGGAAGAGATGAACCATAAAGCGAAAAACAAAAAAGAAGAAGAAGAAGGAGAGAGAGAGAGAAAAAAAAATTCCAATAAGTTATCATTGTCACGTCTTTAGCAAAGACCGTTTGAACGGTTCCGTTGGAACCATGACGATTCCAATTTCAAGGCATTTCGACAAAACGTTAACGCTCGATACCATACTCAAAAGCTTCGTGCGTTCGGAGGGTGGGTCGAGGTCGGGTGGTAGGTGGAGAGGAGGGTGGGGGAGGGAGGGGGAGGGATCGGTGTTGGTGTTGGTGTTGTTGGTGGCGTTGAGGGGACACAGAATCCAAGTAAAAAGTAGTCGGACGACGTTGGACAATGGCGACACGATACGACGAGATACAATGGCAGAATTTTTCCAGACTTTAGAAGATAAAGAAGAAGAAGAAGGAGAAGAAGAAGAAGGAGAAGAAGAAGGAGAATGAGAATAAGAAGAAGAAAAAAGATGGGCTACTTGCTAAAGGGAACCGAAGGTGGGAGAGAGAGGGATAGTACCTTTCCTCTTTTTCTTTCATCTCTGCAATCGTTCTTTTATTTTTCTTCTGTCCTCCTCCTCCTCCTCCTCCTCCTCCACCTCCTCCTCCTCCTCTTGTTCCTTCTTCTCCTCTTTCGTCCTTTTCGTTCTCCTCGGCCAAGCAAAGTCGGCCTTCTCCGAACGCATTGTGTCGAAGTTAATTACGTGAGGATAAACGCAGAGTCATATACCTCTCTCTCTCTCTCTCTCTCTCTCTCTCTCTCTCTCTCTCTCTCTCTCTCTCTCTCTCTTTCTCTCTGTCCTTTTTAACGGATCCACACCTCCTCATCCTCAGGAACGCCAACCCCAAAAAATCGACGCAGCCACAATACCAAAAGCGTTTAGATTCGAGGGAACCGGCCTCTCGCCCGAAATTGTTTTCATTGTCCATACGATTTGTCAAGGTTTATATATATACATACATACATATATATATATATATATATATATATATATATATATATATATATATATATATGTCACAGGGGGGTACAATGCGTGCGTTGGTATACGACGACCGAAACTCAAACGTTAAACGAGATAGCTACGCGCTTTTTATTTTTCATTTCTTTTTTTTTTTTATTTCTCCCTCTTTCATTTTTTATTTTTTATTCTTTTTTATCAACTTCGGTGATACGTCACGCTGTCCTAAAGAATACGCGATCAATCGATGAGTTCGCGGATCTATCTATCTATCTATCTTTCTTTTTTTCATTCTTTCTTGCTTTCCGACTTTCTCTCTCTCTCTCTCTCTCTCTCTCATCTTAGTCCGTACTTTTTCACTCGATCCCTTTTCAAGTAACCCTTTCATTCGGCTGACGTTCGAAAAGGATACGTATACGCGTTCAGGGAAAGTTACGCATTTCTTTCGGGTTTTTTAAACGTTCGACAATGAAGTATACGACACGGGATCGACACGAGAAACGAAATTGCCGTGAACGTTCGACCGTTGCTTGGGAAGTTTCAAAGGATTAGCTCATTGTTAGGATCGCAACATTCCAACGTTGGTACCACCAGTCCTTTCTATACCCCCTCCCCCTCCCCCCAAGTACACGCGCATATACGCGTACGCAACTGATACGCATACGATCGTTATCTCTGTGTTTTTAACGTAGAAAAGAAAAAAGGAAGGAAAAAGAGAGAGACGAGAGAAAAAAAAGAAATAACTTTTCGTAATCGATCGCACGTAACAAATTTCGATATAAATCGTAATTTCTTGGTAACGGAGTAATTCCTCCCCTCCCCCACCTCCTCCTCCTCCTCCTCCTCCTCCTCCTCCTCCGTCCGTCCCCCCTCCTTGTAATCGTATATTCATTTTCCTACCTCTCCTTAACTTATCCACCGCGTTCTCTAACACCCAGAGTCGTTCGTAGCACCGCGAGGCTATATCTTGAGCAGTTAAATTGTCATTTGGATATCAAAGGGACGAAAACGGACCCCCTTCCACGGATAAGGGCGCGAGAGGTTGGTAGGTAGGGTAATTTGGCTCTCAGTGAAACGCAAACATCCATGGTGTCCCATGGAATATAACAACGTCCCTGACGAACGCACGAATTCACACCCACGTAGTACGAAACAGCCCTCAGCTATTGTTGCACAAAGCATAATGGAATCTCGGTCCCGTAGTTTCTAGTCCAACCTTCGCACGTCTCCTATACGAACGTTATAGAGAGAGAGAGAGAGAGAGAGAGAGAGAGAGAGAATCGGTTACTCTTCTCGCACCTAGGGTGTACCAGTTAAGCGAGGCTTAATGGCCTAGCAATTGGATTTTACCATTGCTCTTTGCCTAAGGAGACGCCATTTCACGCTTAGAGATCTGATCTTAATCCCTTGTTCCTTCCTTCTATCTTCCTCTCTCTCTATAAATATATATATATATATATATATATATATATATATATATATATATATATATATCTTTCTCTCTCTATCTCTATCTCTTAATCTCTCTCTCTACATATATATATATATATATATATATATATATATTTAATCTATTTACAATCTCATACATCTCAGAATATTATTTTAATTTAATCAATTAATTATAATAACCTTTTAAAAATCTGAACGATTCTTCGTAACGATCATTATATTTTTTTTTTTCTTGGTCGATATTAACAATACCCACGACCTTTCCCCCCCTCCTCTCCCTCTTACGTGACGAAAACTCGTCGTCAGACACTTCTGCGAAGAGAAGGAAGAAAGAAACGAATGGAAAAAAGAAAAAACGAAAACGAACGAACAAAAAAGAAAAATTGTATGGAAGGTGTACGAGGACGAAAATGGGATCTTTACGTTCGGTTAGGTCAACTTAGGTCGAGAAAATAAAAGAGCAGTCAGTCAGTGAGTGAGTGAGTGAGTGAGTGGTTGGCGCAAAAGCACGGTCGGCGGTTAATTCGGCGCGATATCATTAAAGAGACATTTTCCAGTTTTCACCCTAATCCAAGCGGAATTCATTGAACAAATCCTCGCTTCCCCTTTTCATGGCCGCCTTACTACCACGTTATATGTATATGTATATATACACGGTCCCCTTTTCTCACCGGCAAACGTCTCGTTGCTTTTCCACTAATTACTCTTCTCCGCTACGTCCTTGGTGAAACGCGCTCGGCACGATGTTTCCGTTTCATGCCTCGACAAGAACGAGCCGCTTCTCTCCCTCCCTCCGCCAACCCTCTCCCACCCCTCTCTCTCTCTCTCTCTCTCTCTCTCTCTCTCACCTTCAAAAGAGCAACCGAGATATAACGTAGATTATTCGCTCGTGGATAACCCAAAAACCGACGCGTTGTTTCCTTCCTCCCTTTTTTTGTTTTGTTTAAAGTGGAAACAGCACCGACAAGAGAGAGAGAGAGAGAGAGAGAGAGAGAGAGAGAGAGAGAAGGCAAATCGTATTACACGCGTGCGAGAACATCGACGATTGCTTTCCTTCTTTTTTTTTTTCTTTCCGTTTTGTTTTCTTTCTTTCTTTCTTTCTGTTTCTTCCTCTTTGTTCTGTTTTTTTTTCTTTTTTTCTTTGCACGCGTTCTCACTTGCGCACGGAGATGGAAAACACGAGGAGGCAGGGAGCTTTTCTTCTAACGAAGGAAGAACTAACGCGTGTAACGGAAAAAAAAAAGGGGAAAACGAAGTGGTGTCCCTGTGAATTGATTTTTACGATATGTTCGTAGATCTCTGGTGATCGAACGCGTACGATTACGATGACAAAGGAGAAACAAGAAAGTGAAGAGATAAAAGGAAGCGATTTAAAAGAATGGGGAAGAAAGAACGTGGAAAATAGTTTCTACGCCGATTACGTTCGATAATTTTTACCTCTGTCGCTAATATCGTTACGTCGTTTTGAAAAATAAAAAAAAAAATGGGAAAGAAAGAGATGAATAAATAAATAAATACAAAGAAAGAGAAAAAAAGAGAAAGAGAGAGAGAGAGAGAAAGAGAGAGAAAAGAGAAACGAACGGCCTGTGTCAATTTTATATCTTTTCTTGTCGCAGAATCGCTGGTGCAGGAACTCGAGCTGGAGAGAAAATCGCGGCAGCATCAGATGGCCGAGAGGGACCAAGTTAAGTCTCCTCTTCAAGGTGCGTTGAAGCAAAGTTACAAGACATTCGGATAGCTTTTAATTCAATTTTCAAAAAGTCCAAGCGATTTCGCTTTTCGTTTTTTTCCAAAAAAAAAAGAATAAAGGACCGACGATGGTCGATACTCTATTATTCGTAACATTCGTTATATCAAAAATTAATAATTAATGTATATATATATATTTTTTTTTTCAATATATATGTGTATATACATACATAACATTGGCCAATTAAAAAAAAAAAAATAAAAGAAAGAAGAAAAAAACGAACGTTCGGTCGCATTACCGACGATTGGTTGTATCACTTTAATATACATACGTGTGTGTGTATATATATATATACATATATATAGAGCGAGAACTTTGATAGAAAACAAAAAAGAAAGAAAAATTCTAAAAGAATAAAATAACAAAACAAAAAAGAAGAAGAAGAAAAAAAGAAAAGAAATCCCTGAAGAGGAGGCAGACGCTTTTTAGATCCGTCACGTTTACGTTAAGAGAATCGTTGTGACAATGAAAACGTGAATAATTATTGAACGATATAGGGCGTACGGTATTTTTTTTTTTTTTGCGAGGACGAAAATGAAATGGGAAGGAGAGAGAAAGAGAGAGAGAAGAAAAGAAAAACAAGGAAACATTATAATATCGTTCCTAGTCTCGGGTTCGTCGGTGCGCGAAACAAGAAAGGAGTTTCTTGTCATCCGGAATAAAGTTTCGATCTTTAATTAGAAACTAGAAGAAGGGTAGAATGTTAGAGAGAGAGAGAGAGAGAGAGAGAGAGAGAGAGAGAGAGAGAAAGAGAGAAGTCTCTCCACGACTCGATTTCTTGCTGCGGCGTCAGCGGCATACGCTGGCAAATTCGAAACTTGGCCTCGCCTCGTCGAAACTTGTTCAAAGTAAGTTAAGTGATCCGACAAAAACTATACATATAGCTATACATACATACATATAGCTATATATATATATATATATATATATGTATATATGTATGTATGTATATATATATTATATATATATAAGTATATGTATTATATTATACATTCTCGAATATACCTTCTTCGAAGTTGTGTGTGCGCGTGCGCACAAGTCTCGTGACGTAGCACGTAAATAATCGTTTTTCCTTTCGTCCTTCTTCTTCGTCTTCTTCGTCCTCTTCCTCTTCCTCTTCTTTATCTTCTTCTTCTTCTTCTTCTTCTCCCTTAGTTCTTTCTAGATCCGATTTTGAACATCAGCCCTTTTCAAGGAACACGCCTTTAATTGGTCCCACGGAATCTTCGTAAAATTGAAATTCTTTCCGCTCCGGAAGAAGTCACTTTTTCAACCTTCGATTTCAAAAACCAAAGCCGACGGGGATCGTGATTCGACGATAATCCGAATGAATTTGTAAAGGGTTTTTATTTTTTTTCTCCTTCTCTCTCTCTCTCTCTCTCTCTCTCTCTCTCTCTCTCTCTCTCGAACGAACGAACGAACGAACGAACGAACGAACGAACGAACGAACGAGCGACGTAGTATTATTTGGTTGTATCTTAATTAACGCATTTAATTATTTATTCGAGAATTCTTATTTACTCGGCAACGATGGGATTACATGCGATACGTATCATTTAATTTATATTACTTCTTTCTTACTTTTCAACGAAGTGAAAAAATATAAGGAAGTACGTTAATGATAAAGAATATAAAGACAGACAGAGAGACAGAGTAAGAGAGAGATTGAATGAAAACGTATACAAGATTAATGTTAATATCGTCGAAGTAATTGCAGTAAACGTGTAATAATAAAGATAATCGAATGAATGGAAAGAAACGCGTTATATAGGTATGCGTGTATATATATATATATATATATATATATATCCTCAAACAATAATTAGCGTTATATCCGTGCGAGACTCCTCCGGTCCCGTCCACCCGTCCATGGACAAAGAGATGAGAGTAAGAGAGAGAGAGAGAGAGAGAGAGAGAGAGAGAGAGAGAGAGAGAGAGAGAGATAGCCATTTGGCCGGTAGGATTAAGAAGAACGGGGCGAGGAAGCAAGCGGACTCGGTCTGTTAGCGCCACACTCATTTTCAATCATAAGCGACAGTCCGATAAAAAGTCGAGTGGCGGCTCGATCTCAAAGGGTTTTCGAAGGGCCGATGACTCGACCGGTCTCATATTTACGTAGCGATTCTTCCACAACCCAACCCTCAACCCAACCCCCTCGGCTCGAGTCCTTTCGCGTAGGACTTCTTCTGTATTTCTTTTTTTTTATTTTTTTTTTAATTCTTTTCTTTTTTTTTTTCGTCGCTTCTTCTCTCCTTTTCTCTCTTTCTCCCCCTTCCTCTCGTTTATTTTTTTTTTAATCCTTCTACCTCGTTTTCTTCCATTTATTCCATGCACTGCCTTCCTTCTCCTTTCCTTTCTTTTCTCTCTCTCTCTTTTTTTTGGGGAGGGGGGAGGGGGGGTTTGTTTCTTACTCCATTTTTTTTCTTCTTCTTCTTTTTTTTTTATTTTTATTTTTATTTCCATCGTCCATCTCTTTCCTTGTCTCTCTCATTCTCATTCTCATTCTCATTCTCTTTCTTTCTTTCTCTCGCATATACGAGCACGGATATTCTATTCGCATTCTACGTTTCGAAAGGCAAACGATAATTACCGAGCGGCAAATCTATTCTTACGAACGAACGAACGATCATCGAATGACCTTAGCAATCTTCCTTCTTCGCTTCGTCGTCGCCACCCCATCCCACCTCACCCTACCACCCCCTATCCCCCCTTTTTCGAAAAATCTTCAGACTCCTACGTAGGAATCGGCCGAGGCACTCGATCAAAGTCCTTGCGTTATCTGTCCAAGAAATCCGAACGAACGCATCGGTCGGATATATCTCGTACGGGCGGATGAATTTGCGTTAATTAATTTGGCATTATGATAACGGATAAACCTCGAAAGCTATCCCTTTTATCTTTCTTTAGTAGGTATATGTACAGTAAATATATAGATATTCATATATATATATATATATATATATATATACGTATATAATATATTCCGAGAGTACCGCAAAAAAAAAATGAATCGCAATACTGACGTGGAGCAACGATACACGTATCGTCGTATATATTTCCTCTTTTTATTTTTTATCTTTTCTTCTTTCGTTCACCTTCCACCAGAAATATAATCGATGATTGGAATAACAACGGAAGGAAGGGAAGATCGATTCGGTATCGTCGATCGTCGAATTCTATGTCGCCGATCGCGATGCTCGATCCACCTAATGAAACGTTATTCGACTTAATACGATTCGAGAGCAATCGTTTTACGAGGAAAAAAAAAAATAAGTAAATAAATAAATTATGCAGCTTCGAATTCGTTTGTTTCAGAATCGCGGACGGGCTATTACAAAAACTCAGTACTGTTCACGAGCGCGACTTAGAAGATGCAGGAGGATAATGGACGGGCCGTAGAGCGTGGTATCAATCGTAACGATTGAGATCGAGGCCGAGAGGACGATAATAATAATGGAAAGGGATGTTTATGGCGGAGGGATGGAAGAGGACGGAGGGACGAGGAGGGGAATGAAGATCGTTCCGCTTACCGATGGGTCGGAAAAAGAGAAGGATATGAAAACGGCGAAAGCAGGCCGGACGGACGAAGGATAAATAAAAATGAAGAGGAAGACGAGAAAGAGGAAAGAGGAAGAATTGAGAAAAGGGATATAATTGGAAGTACTCTCTCAGTGATTTGCGCAGTGAGTGTGTTTGCAACGGAAAATAAAATAAAATAAAATAAAATAAAATAAAGTAAAATAAAGTAAAAGTATAAAAGTATAAAAGTATAAA
>OU427008.1:2570007-2577507 GCA_911387935.1 Dolichovespula saxonica
ATTATTAACTATGAAAACGTGCGCGCGCTCGCGCACGCGAGAGAGAGAGAGAGAGAGAGAGAGAGAGACAAACAAACAGAGAAACGATTCTCCTGGCATCTTAAAAGAAAAGAAAAAAAAAAAAAAAGAAAAAAAAAACGGAAAAAAATCATAACGCATTATTTATATATAAATAACTTAGTTAATACCGAAAGCAAGTAAGTCTAATCCATATTGCGTGTGTCCCGCGTTTCGCATCGGTCGTCCGAAAAAGAAGATAGAAAAAAAAGAAGAGGAAGCAGAAGAGGAAGAAGAAGAAGAAGAAGAAGAAGAAGAAGAAGATGAAGAAGAAGAAGATGACGATGATGATGATGATGAAAATGAAGACGAAGAAGACGAGTAGGATGACGAAGGATATAAAAAAAAAAAAAAAATATTGAAAGGAACGTTGAACGGTGAAATATTTCTCGTGCGTTTGCCTCAGTTATACGAAAATAAATAAAACGTTGAACGCGTTCTAGTGACGCGTAAAAAAAAAAACAATGGGTTCGAGTGGGGCGGGAGGGAGGGTGGGTGAACAAAAAAAAAAGAAATAAAAAAAGATAAACAAAACGAGCGACTACGCACGAAAGAGTTAACCTGACGAAGGAATGGTTAAGGTTTCGGGGTGGTTCTCCGGGGGGGTGGGGGTGGGAAGGGAATTGGGACGAGGGGGCGGGGGTCGAGGGTTAAAGAGACGAATTTAATTTAAAGGCGAATGAGAAGGGTTTCGAGTGTGTAAAAGAAGAGAGATACGACGGGTAAGAGGAAGAAGGGAAGAAAGAAAAGAATTTGAAAACAAAGAAAAAAGAAAAGAAAAGAAAAGAAAAGAAGGGGAGAAAAAAACGCACGAAGAAATATTTCGTCGGGGAAGGACGAATCCCATCATATTTAAGATCCATGTACAAAGTCTTTTGCCGTAAGATTCTTGTGTTGTAAAGTTCACATAATCATAGTGTCTAGATCGTAATTGGCTAAAGCCCCGTTAAGACGATGCTACACGTAGAGAACCACCGATTAGCTGATCCGTACTTTGCCATCGTCATTAAGACGATTGATTGGCAAGTAGAAGGAGGAGGAGGATGAGGAGGATAAGGAGGTGCAGGGAGATGGAGGGGGAGTAGGAAGTAGGAAACGAAGGAGACGAGTTTACGACAATTTTCTTGTGATAAGAAAATCATTCGAATGACGTTTATACTCGATCGTGGAAAATATTCTCCTGTGATTTTCGAAAATCAAAAAAAAAAAAAAAAAAAGAAACGAAAAATATCTTAACAAAAGGGTATAATAAAATTTGTCGAAGGGAGTGAGGGAGCGAGGTAGTGAGAGAGTGTGAAAGAGAGAGAGAGAGAGAGAGAGAGAGAGAGAGAGAGAGAGAGAGAGAAGGAGTAAGAGAGAGAGATAGAGCAAGATAAATTTCGCAAGCATTTTCAAGTCTGTAAATATCTCTTTTCGTATTCATTAACTATTATCTAAATAATAATTCATTAAAAGGTTTTTTCAAACTACAGCGATCATAAATAATTTTACTTATAATCTACTACACATTTTTCTAAGCTATAAGAATGAATGGAATAACCGTTAATCGAAATTGTTTCGATCCACGATCGACGCTAAAATCGTAATGAATTTTTTTACGAGGAAATAAGTAAGGGTTGATTGCGAGAAGAAAAAAGAGGAGAAAAAAAATAAAAAAGAAAAAAAGGAAGAAGAAGAAGAAGTAGAAGAAGAAGAAGAGTGGAAAAAATATACGCAAAAGAATACTAATAATAATAATAACGGTAATGATAATGATAACGATAACGATAACGATAACGATAATGATAATGATAATGATAATGATAATAATAATAATAATAATAATAATAATATTAATATTATTAATAATAATAAAAGAGAAGGAAATAAAACGGATTAGAAAATGCGAATAGAATATTTCGGATAGGGAGTGAGAGAGAGAGAGAGTGTGTGTGAGAGAGAGAGAGAGAGAGAGAGAGAGAGATAAAGGGTGAGGGAGAGAGAGAGAGAGAGAGAGAGAGAGAGAGAGAATGAAATAAAAATTTATCGCTACTTTGCCAATCACGATTACGGGATCAGCAAATCCAGCGATTATTCGCGAGCGGAACTTATACAATCTAGTATCGAGGCAAGAAGTGTATTCATTGTAATTCAGCATTATTACCTATAAATAAATAGTTGTTATTCTACACAGTGACCCCTCCTTAAGAGTCCCACGTCCTCGCACGTCATCCCACGGCGTTTTAAAAAAAGATATCGGCTATTATTAGAATAGGTGTCGCGTGGATAAAAGTTGCAAAAGGAAAGTAAGGGTGCGATCATGCGAGTGAGCAAAAGCATGAGAATTATCGAAAAAAAAAAAAAAAAAGTAAACAAGCGACAAAAAATAGAAGAAGAGGAAGAAGAAGAAGAAGAAGAAGAAGAAGTAGAAGAAGGAGAAAAAAATCCTGTCTAACGAGCAAATCATTCGAACACGTACGTATCTCTCCCCCCCCCCCCACTCCATTCATTGTTATATTAATAATCGTAAACATTTACTTCCCTCTTGCTTTTCATACAATTATTGATTGATTTATTTACTCACTTTATTATTTTCCTTTTTCTCCTTTATTTTATCTTCGTTAAAGATGACATTGCACGTCGAGAAATTGAACGAACGATACCTCGAAGTAAGAGTAATCGCGCGTAAAATCTAATCTTTATTTGTCGAACAATATTAAAACGAAATTCTTCAATTGTCAATTGAAAAAAGGTTGCGCTATCGAAAAGTAATGTTTTTCTGATCTTAAAAAAAAAAAAAATAAAGAAAGGGAAGAACAAAAAGAAGAGAAAGAAACGAACTTGCTTACTGGATCTCATTGGTGCAGGAGTGAAAAAAAAAGAATAAAAAAAAAAAAAAAAAAGAAATAAAGATGAAAATTTACCGTCTAAAATTTAAGTGTATTATTATTTTTTTTTTCTTTTTTTTTTACGTTACATACGTAATTTTTTACGTTACATACGTACGTACGTACGTACAGGAGTTTATCGAGCTCGAATTTCTATCGCGGGCATTAAATGTAATCGACGTTATGCGATTCTGTTCGCCTAATCGCACGTAAGAAATAATCAAAGGGCTCTCCTTAAACCCCCTCATGGAGATCGACAGCACGCAAACAGGGCGCGAGCCTAAAGAGATTTGAAAGGCACACGAAGCACGAAGCACGAACCACGGCGTAACGAAGCACGACGGCTTTACGTGTCCGATATCTTCGGACACGAGAACTGGAGAGCTTTTAAAAGCACCAAGTCCTTGCGTCTCTACGTATTTGTGCTTGTGTACGCCTGTGTAAGTGTGTATGTATGTCTGTGTGTGCGTGTGACAGAGAGAGAGAGAGAGAGAGAGAGAGAGAGAGAGAGAGAGAGAGAAAGAAAGGCGGCTGCACGAGCAGCGTGCGACGATGCATTCTTATCAATTTACAGGTTCGTAACGACTGCAGGCACGCGATCTCAGCTCATTGGTCGAGACAAGCTCCACCCTTTTCAACAAGAAATATATATATATATATATATTGTTTCTTTTTGTCTTTAATATTATTATTATTATTATTATTATTATTATTATTATTATTATTATTATTATTATAATTTCTTTCTTTCTTTATTTCTTTCTTTCTTTCTTTTTTTTTTTTCTTCTCCTTTTTCTTCTTCTTCTTTTTCGATAGTAAAATAACGATATTCGTGAAGTTAGCGAGGCGTCGAGCAAGGTCCCTTAATTAAATCAGTCACACGGCAAGACCGTCGAAAGCATCGACGTCTTAATTGCGGCTCACGGCTCGCAACTCTCTAATTAGACGTTTTCCCTCTATACCTTTATTTTTCTTTTCTTTTTTTTTTTTTTTTTGTTCTCCTCCATTCTTTCGCCCTTGCCTATTTAATTTCTTATTTTAATGCCCGTAGGTATGGATTATTGGTATAGATATGCATAGGTTTTTGATCCACAAGCGAATAATACGATATAATATAATAACAATAATTATAATTATAATAATAATAATAATAGTAATAAAAACGACGACGACGAGGATGATCATGATGATGATGATGATGATGATGATGATGATGATGATGATGATGATGATGGTGTCCATTGGTAACTATAGCAAATGATTTCTCGAGAGCGAATATTCATTCGTTTTCGTAACTTTAATATAGTTATCTCATATAACGGGTAAGCGAATAATTTTCTGAGTTCTCTCTCTCTCTCTCTCCCTCTTTTTTTTCCTTTTTTTTTATTGTTCTCAACTCTCCCCCTCCCACGTCCCTCTTCCCCACACCTTTTCACCCTAGGGAAAATCAAGCTAGAGTTTTTTGCTCGTAAGATGTCCCATTTGTTCTCCCTCTCTCTCTCTCTCTCTCTCTTTTCTCTCTCTCTCTCTCTCTCGCTCTTCTTTGCCATCCCGTCGGGACTTCCGTAAAAGTGTTTAGCATAATTCGTGTGGTATAGCAACGCGGACGAAGCTTACAGGCACGTTCCTTGCCGCTTCTCGATAAAAATGTCTTGTTTTGCCACCGCTTAAACTCTCCTCGTTAGCGGCTCTGACATCTTGACGAAAAGGGCAAAGACGAAAAATAAGTGTACGCTGAAAAAGAAAGAAAGAAAAAAAAGAAGAAGAAGAAGAAGAAGAAGCTTCAAAAGATCCCGCGGGATCTTACGGCCAAGTAGAGTCGACGTGTAGACTTACCGCAAAATAATAGTAACCGACCGGTTAACGTTAAACCGCGTCTTAAGTAGGTGTGTGTCTGTGTGTGTGTGTACGCGCGCGCGCGCGTATGTGTGTGCGTTTACGAGCGTGTAACTGTGTCTATTTTTCACCCCTCCTCCCCTCCCACCCCATCCATGTCCATATAACCCCAATTTATTTATCATGTACTTCCACGTTTTTCGCATAAATTTACGTCAAAGATTTACAATCAATTATGGTAAATTATAACGGAAAGAAAAATAATGAAAAAAAAAAAAAAAAATATATATATATATATATATATATATATATATATATATATATACAGAAGATATAGGAATAGTGAAGAAGAAAGAAGTAACCAAAAAAAAAAAAAAAGAAGAAGAAGAAGAGGAAGATAAATAAAAGAACAAAGAATAGAGACGCGAATAAAAACGAATAGGTTATAATAAAATGAGACAAACGGAGAAAGAAAAAAAAAGAGAGAGAGAGAGATAGAGAGAGAGAGAGAGAGAGAGAAATAGAAAGAGTGAAAGAGAGAGAATATAGCCTTTCACGATTCTAATTATCCGGCCAGCCGGATGGAGAACAACATTAAGCTAATCGGCCGCAACGAAGGAGGGTCCTACTCCGTGACTCTTGCGAGAGAGTTTAAGAGCTACGTAGGCAGGCGCGAGATGAGAAATAAGGGAGAAAGAGATATAAAAGTAGGGAGCTTCCTTGCCACAGATATAAACGGAGACGGAAACGAATAGATAGATGGATAGATAGAGACGGACATAAAGAGAGAAAGACAAAAAGACAGACCGAGAGAGAGAGAGAGAGAGAAGGAAAAAAAAAGGGACTCTTGCGAAGGAAAAGAAAGGGATGATAGGAGGGCAAAATAGAGAAAGAAAGAAAAAGAGTGTTAGAGAGAGAGAGAGAGAGAGAGAGGAAAAAGTGAAGAACAGCAAAATTAGCCGCACTGCCAACGAAATACCATTTAAAAATGTTTCGGGGTTGCTACCCTCGCTCTTCCTTTCTCTTCTCCCCCCCCCTCTCTCTCTCTCTCTCTCTCTTTCTATCTCTATCTATCTATCTATCTCTATCTGTCTATCCGTCTATCTTTATCCTTTTTATTCGATAATTATGCAAATGCCGGAATGATTGTCGGGCAATATGTCCCCGGAATAAAAGTTGAGAGGTACGAGGATCCTGTTATCTTTATGATTCGTTACTCGACTTTCGGAGGGCCATGGACTTTGGTGGAAAGGGAGGGAGGAGAGGGAGAGGGAGAGAGAGAGAGAGGAGGGGGAGGAGAAAGAAAAGGAGATGAAAACGGGGTTGCTCGAAGATGTCACCGACCATGTCTCTCGCTCTCCGGCAATCTCATTTGCATCCTCCTTCGACGACGTTTCCCTGTGTACTTTTTCTTTCCTCCTCCTCCTCCTCCTCCTCTTCCTCCTCCTTCTCCTTCTCCCACTCTTCATCATTTTTTAATCTCTTCCTTTTAACACCGGTAAGTAGTACCGTCGGAATACCTGTATACGATAAAATAATTCAAACCGTTACGATCTAACCGTAAGTATGTCTTTTCTCTTAACATAGAGGACATTGTCCGTATATAATTTTCTTATATATATATATGTGTGTGTGTGTGTGTGTGTGTGTGTGTGCGCGCGCGTCCACGTACGTAATTTTCTGGTATATAAGTCGATTGAAAATCTTATTACGCATAAATTTTTCCAAATGAAGGTATATTATAAAATGAAATATTTGTTCTTGGGTAAGATTTATTTGAACTGATATCTTCTTCCTTCTTCTTCATCTTCTTCATCATCTTCTTCTTCTTCTTCTCTTCATTCTAAGACCTTACTTACCCACCTCTTTCTCGTTTCTCCTACGATTTTTCAAAAGTCTCGTTTATATCGACGCGCGAGTAAAGTTAGCGAAGGGGAAAAGGAAAGAAATACGAAGGGCGAAAGAGAAAGCGTTTGGCGCGTACGTGTAAGTATATACATATATATATGTGTGTGTGCGTGTGTGTGTGTGTGTGTGTATACGTATGCGTATGCGTATGTATGTATAGAGAGGTATGTGCGAGAGTGAGGGATAGAGGAGAGGGGGAAAGAAAGAAAAAGGGAGGCGTAGGTAAAGTTTGAGAGAGAAAGAGAAGAAGAAATGGGAAGATGAGAGAGAGAGAGAGAGAGAGTGAGAGGGAGGGAGAGAGGCAAAGAGAGAACGGGGGAAGGTGAATCGAGCCGAGGGCTTTTTCGAGTTTTGAATAAATTTGCATTGCCATCCCGCCCTCGTGCCGCATTCCAAGCAGGTTAGTTTAGCAGACGTTCTAGCGCAAGACTCGTTCGCGTCACGTATGTACGAACGTATACTACACACACACACACACACACACACACACACACACACACACACACACACACACACATACACACACACATATATATATATATATATGTATGTATGTATGTATGTACGTAGAGAGGTACCTGTATCAGAAGAGAACCGCACCCTTTCGCTGGACGAGAATAAGAAAGAGAAAGAGTTCGTTGTTCCTCTTTGACTCTGTTGCCCACGTAAAACTCCGTCTAGACGTACACACACACACACACACACACACAAGCGCGTGCACACACAATCGTAAATAGCTATACTTAATATACTTTTCAAAAAGTTCATCGAATTCGCTCTATCGAAAAGAAAAATTGAAAAGAATGTTTTTTTTTTTTTTAAAGCGAGAGGG
>OU427008.1:2580007-2610007 GCA_911387935.1 Dolichovespula saxonica
GTATGTATATGTATATATATGTATATATATATAAAGAGATAAGAAAGGCACATTGGGAAGCAAGTTTCTCACGGAAGAGATTTTTCCGTCTGGCCCGATTAAATCCGGCGAACCACATCCGGTCGATCGTTATGGGCTAAGGTGTAACGCCAGATCGTGCCGCATTCTTGCGTGTAACTCTCTCTCCGCGAAACACGAACCGCCGTCTCGTAGTATGATGCAAAAAAAAAAAAAAAAAAAGAATATATATATAAACAAGGGAGGTGCAAGAAGAGGCGCCCTGCTTGTCCCGAGGCCTTAGACGGGCGCCATCCACGGAAAAACCGATCGATTCCATCGATCCTCTATATCGATTATCTGTAAAAATTTTGTTAGATCCTTCAGAGTTGTTCCCTCGGTGAGAAATTTGATCGATAGTTAATTTGGAATATAAATTTAATGTCTGAGCTAATATCGAAAAGAAGAAAAAAAAAGAATGATAATAACGACGATGACGATTTTGTTAAGTAAATTATTGTCATTGTCATCGTATTAAAGAATTATTACGCGAAGGGAGAATGCTTATATAAATCGTACTTGTCGATCGAGGTCGAACGATTGACGTCGTCGTCCCACCACCCCCCCGCCCCCGTTTAATTAATTATAGAACACATAGTTATATCAGTTTCTAATCCCACTTGTATAAGAGCTATTATATGCAACATCGAAGAATATTCCAATGATCGTCTCGACGCGATCGTGCTACTCGCAAGAAAAAGCTCTCCTCTTACTCCTTACGTTGTGATTAAAATTTATTACATTGAAAGAGGTCTTTCTTACGTTGAACAGGGATTAAACTGAAGTTTTAAAAAATTATGATGATGATAATAATAATAATAATAATAATGATGACGACGACGATGATGATGATGATGATGATGATTTCACTATTATCGTTATCGTGATTTTAAGAATTATTATATAAAAAAAATATATATATATAATCTCTATATATATATATATAAATTATACTTGTCAATCGAGGTCGAACGAATGATGTCATCTTGTAATTAATCAGAATACATAGTTAAACCAGTTTCTAATCCCACTTGTCTTAGATCTTATCGTATCAAAGAATATTCCAATGATCGTCTTCTCGATCATTCTCCTTGCGAGAAAAGCTCTTACTCTTCCGTTCGATCTTCCGGTAATTGAAAACTCGCTTCGCTCGCACCGTTATCTTGCAACGATCATTACGCTACAATTAAGGCGTCGCAGAAAGGAAGAGAGAGAGAGAGAGAGAGAGAGAGAGAGAGAGAGAGAGAGAGAGAGAGTGTATAGATAGAGACAAAGAGAGTGCGGATAGATAGAGACAAAGAGAAAGAGAGAGAGAGAGAGAGATCTTACGATGGGATCCTTTGTAGAAACCAGATTAAATCATCACGGTACATTTACGCAAGCGCACTCGATTTACGTTTCCACTCTGGCTGCTCAATTATATTTTCCAAAGTAATTCCAGTCCTAAGCGTGTATTATTCAAAGTAGCAAAAGAAATAATGACGGTATATGTAAAATAGTTGTTTTAATTTCGATACGCTAGACGGCACTCTATATCTTTCTTTCATTCTTTCTTAATTATATTTCTTCTTTTTTTTTTTTCCTTCTCTCTCTCTCTCTCTCTCTCTGTATCTCTCTCTCTCTCTCTTTCTTTCTTTCTTAATTATATTTTCTCTCTCTCTTTTTTTTTTTTGTTCTTTTTAACTCGTTCGAAATTGTTCGTTTCGATAAAACCGTCTCTCAGTTGTTCTATCCCCGAAAGATCGAGACTCGTAATATTGCGTCGTTATCAATGATATCGTTGCCAGTGAGAGATAAGAGGAGAAACAAAAAATGGGAAGGGAAAAAAAAAGCAAAGCCAAAGAAGTATATACATATATATATATATATATATATATATATATATATATATATATATATATATATATTATATATTTATTAAGAGAGTTGATCGTATATCTCTAATACGCCCACGTGTACCTGTTATATACGAGACATTACACATGAGAACGTACTGGATGTTGCATCAATAATTATTAACCACTATATCGCGCCCGTAACCATCGTTATAATTTTATTGCAGTTATTCCACACCGCCATTCTTCGACATGGATTAACCGTATAGAATTATTATCGAAAAGTCTTTAGAAAAGTTGACTCCCATTTCCCCTGCTCCCCCTCCCATCCACCCCTCCCCGCTCGCTCTCTTTCAACTTTATTTTCCCTCGGTTAACTTTGGTATAGACGGTATACACGATTAAATCGTTTAGATAACGAACTACACGATCGCGTATACGTCGCTAGTAAAACGGATTCCATTTCTTTCGAATGGGATTGAAGGAGAGGAAAGAATAAAGGGCAAACAAAAAAAGAAAAGAGTTGAGACGCATAGAGAAGGACGAAGAGGGAAAAGAGGGAAGGAGAAAAAAGAAAAGAACGAAGAATATCGAGCGTTAGGCTTCTCACGATTATATTTATCGTCGTTTCCTAAGTATAACATTATAGCGAATATAATCTCTACGTGTGTACATACGTGTTATTAATGTATATATATATATATATACATATATACATGTGTGTAGAAAAAGATCATCGATATTTTAGGTAAGGTTAGTCTTACACATACACAAATACACACACACCCATATAAATATATATATATATATATATATATATATATATATCTACATAGATAGAAAAAGGATAGAAAGAGGAAGTTTGGTCGCTTAGTTTCGTTGCTTCGTCTTCCGAGCCTTAAAAGAGAAGAAGAAGAAAAAGAAGAAGAAGAAGAAGAGGAAGAGGAAGAAGGGAAAAAAAGTGACTCCATTTTTGAGGTGATCTACGATAGTTATAAACGGTAATAGAATAACCACAGGGACACGAGGGGTAATTGTAAGAATTAACTAATAACACGTCAGCGAGATAGTAAAGAGGATGGGAGGAGGGGTGGTGGGAGGGTTGGGAGGGGTGGTCGTGCGAAGCCTCCATCCTCAACCTTTAAGTCCCCGTCGTATATACCTTCGGGCCCACCACCATTGGGTACCGTTGAGCTTCGAAGGGATCTATCAATTACTGCGGTTTAAGTGGATCCTAGATCGGACAATAGAATTGGCCAACTATGAATTTTACTACGTTGCCCACGCGTCTCGATCATCTTCTCTCTCTCTCTCTCTCTCTCTCTCTCTCTCTCTCTCTCTCTCTCTCTCAATCTTAAACTCTGTCATTGATCTCTCTATTACCCTCGAACACATTTTTTCAACGTTACCAAACCATCCTCTAATACTACCCAATTTACAAGCATCATTTTGAACCCCCAATACGACAATTTCCTTATCCAATTAAATGAATTAACTATTTGGATTCTTAATTATTATTATTACTATTATTATTATTATTATTATTATTATTAATATTATTATTATTATTATTATCCGATAAAAACTTCGGGGGTTTCCCGCGATCTCGTCTAAAAATAGAATTTTCTTTTCTTTCTCTTTTTTCTTCTTCTACAAACTCGTTCTCCTCGTAGAATCTTAAAGGCCAGTGTACTACGTGTATTAAAGGAATTTTCGATAGAGAGAACGATTTTTTTTAGATGGATTGCGTTCGGTACCGGGCTGAGTTAATAATTTCGCCTGCGTGCGTTCTGGTCATGGGATTTTTAAATGTGTGTGTATGTGTATATATATATATATATATATATATATATATATATATATATATATATATATATATATATATACAAGTGCGGGCACACGTACGTATGACTAGGTATATGTCGAGATATATGGTGGTGCATTATTTTCCAATATTACGTCAACGAAGATAGAGAGAGATAGAGATAGAAAGAGAGAGAGAGAGAGAGAGAGAGAGAGAAAGAGAAAGAGAGAGGGATGGAAGGATAGACTCGATCGGATCACGCACGGTTGAATTTCCGAGTTGGGGGAAACGGGGGCGGACCCTAAGCGGACCCCAGGGACACGACGTCTCGGGCTTCGAAATTCCCTAATCGATCGTCCGTTCTCAACGCGAATCGAGATTGAAAGGTTCGCGTGCATTCGCTACGAATGACGCTAATGTACGATACGTTCTCTATTTTCTACGATTTATTTTCGATAAAATTGTTATTATTATTACAAGTTTAAATATTCGGATTAATTTGTAATTCGAACGTTTTGTTATTTTTCGATACAATGAGTTATTTATGTTCATGTACGGTACATATGGGAAATAGTAAATCTATGCCTTAGATCATCTTACGTTATTTAAATATGTAGTAATTGATTAACGATTATGTATATATATATGTATAAACATCGAAACGATGTTTATTATCGAATCGTTATATATGTATATTTTATTTTATATTTTATAAATATAATCTATACTGTATGTATAATATATACATTGCGATACAGTACATAGTTCATTTTACATTATACATATATATATATATATATATATACTTGATTGACAAATTATAAATAAAAATTTCAATACAATATTAATCATCGATTAATCGATATATACATATATATACAAAAATTCGGCGTTCAATTTTATATAAAAGAAAGGACAATGAGAAATGATTATCATTTTAATCGTTATATCTATTCAATGTATAATATTAATCTATATGTATATATTTATGTATGTATGTATATATATAGATATATATATATATGGATAGATGAATTTCCTGGAATCTAACCATAATAATAAAATCAAAGTTTGCCCTACCGAACGAATCTCTCGGAACATGTAAATATCTCGTGTATATGGAGATAATGTGCCGTAAATGTAAACACGACCGTGACTCTGAGTCTAAACAAATACGTGTGTAACATCTTAGGCAGTCGGTTATCGGATCTCAACGTGAGCGTAAGTATGTCAGCGTCGGAGCAACGTTAACGTCTATCCTTTATGATTTGGTGGACATCGATCGTTAGGGTATAATACTTCAAGGGAATTAATTTACAAAAGGTAAGCTCCTCCCGCGTTAAAAATACTGCACTGTAATTATAATATTACAATGTGTTTTTCTACGTCTATGACGTTGTCGATCCTAATACAGAAATAGATTGTATATTTTTGCAACGCATCAGAATATATATATATATATATATATATATATACATATACCGTAGGTTAATTAATTTATTATTAGCTTTTAATTGTATAACGTCATTAACGGAAAACAATATTTCATTACAATTAACACAATTATACATGCGCGGACGTTGCTTTATTTATAAAAAAAAAAAAAAAGACAAAAAAAAACTTAATCATCGTATTAATCATTACTCGTTACATCTAATTATCGTCTAAATGATTCTCAACCTATACTTATACGTAGTTCTATTTTTATCCTTATCAGATATCGATAATATGTCAATCGTTGTCTTTTTCTTTTTGCTTTCTTTTTTTTTTTTTATAATTATACAAATATCCATGTATTCGATTGTACGCTTGATTATAAGATATGTATTACGTATATTCTTTACGACATGTTTATCGTAAAGAATATCATCGATGGATCAAAAATATTATTATTATTTTACGTCACAAATACACCCATCCTTTTAACATCGTTCTAATTTCATACTGTAGTTAGGTTATCTATTATTATTTATCCTTGATTTATTTTTGTTTTATTTTTTATTTTTTAATAATAATTATATAAAAATAAATGAATTTGCTTATACGTTAGAAAGATACGCACGTACACGTACACGTACACACGCACACACACTCGCGCGCGCGCGCGCGCGCGAGGCGACTCATTTTCGTCCGCGATAATAAAATTTTTGTCAAATTATTAACACGACATTTATAATAACTTATACATAATTTTAAAGATTAAAACGAAATCTGATTCTAACGTCGTGTTTAACACCTGAAACAGATCGTATTTAAGTGTTTATTAGAGTATCGAGATGAAGAGACGCGAGACAAACTTTCATCGGACGAATAATAATTTTGTTCATCGAAGCAACAACAATTATTTTTTAAATAATTATTCGCACTCGTATAACGAGAAAGAGAGAGAGAAAGAGAGAACATGGTGTATATATATATATGGTAGATTTTTTATCGGCTATATCGTTTAAATCATAGTTGTTGCATCGACCATTTACAACGCTTGTTCCATACAACGAGAATGGATAGCTTAACGTTGAGAGTAAAATACATACTGATATATACACACATACACACACACACACACACACATATATATATATACACACTATATGTAATCTGTATTGCTGTAAAAAGGAAATGGACCGAAAACGAAAACGAAAACAAAACAAAAATAAAAATAATAATAATAATAATAATAATAATAAAAATCGACGACGACGATAACGGAAAGAAAGGAAGAATAAAACAAAAATACATTTAAACAACTCTATCAAGAGAGAGAAAGAGAGATATATACGTACGTACGTATATACATTCATACATAGATATATTGTTCGTGTAGGTATAGAAACGAGTACATACTGTGTTTCTGCGAAAGGTAAACAATAATTCGGCCCAAATAACAATCGTGCTGGAAAATGCTTGGTTTGTCCGTGGAAAAACGCGTTTATATTTCACCGGCTGCGAGAGCGAATTCCCTTTGTGACTGTAGGATGACAATTTCACGGCATTTAGCTGCGACTGGACCCGCGTACCAGGGAAACAATGCCCGCCGAATCGCGAGCCAACTTGCGTTGTTACCGGCTCTCCCTCTCCCTCCCTCTCTCCCTCTCCCTCTCCCTCTCCCTCTTCATCAGTCTCTCTCTCTCTCTCTCCTCTCTCTCACATCCTCTCTACACATTTTCTCTATCTCTCTTTCTCTCTAACTTTCTCTCTCTCTCTCTCTCATACATACACACACACACACACACACACACACACACACACATAAATATATATAATATATATATATATATATGTATATATGAGAGTACACGCACGTTTATTTTCCCTCTTGCCTCGGTATACAAACTGGATGGTCTCTTCTCTCATCGGTTCCCTCCTACTACCCACTTTGTGTTTTTCATCGGAAACAAACGCGTTATTGCGGAAATTAAATGACACGTCGCAAAACGTTCGAAGTGAGAGAGAGAGAGAGAGAGAGAGAGAGAGAGAACGAGTGTAGAAGGATCGAGTCGTCGGTCGCCATCGAAAATATAAATAATCCAATTGTCTACGTGGACTGGTATGTACATACATCTCCTCTTAAGTGTCCCGAGCCGAGAGTAATTTTACATGGACCGATGTAAAATACGTATGTATCTACGTATCTATCTATGTAAGTACGATATTCGTTACGTCGGTTATATCGTTCGTACCATCATTTATTTATTTAATCTTTATGTAATCGGTGTCACAAATAGAAGAAGGAAAAAAAAAAATATAACGAACGAACGAACGAACGAACGATCGAAAGAAAATAATATCGATCGAACGTCGTTTCGTTGAAAAGAGAACGATGATAACGTAACGTTCGATTTCTATATTAAGTTATATGATCGAAGTAATGATTTCGATCGTTGATCGTTGATCGTTGATCTTTAATCGACGACGTGAAATATTCTCTTACTCGTCTTTATACGTTATGTATATAAATATAAATATATATATATATATATATTTATATATACGTATGTGCAATGTCGGTGGCGCGTTAAGACGATATCGTGGCGTGTATACGCAAGAACGATGAAAAGCCAAAAGGCAATTAAAGGAGGTTCTAACAAGCTGGAATCACTATCGTTTCCTTTGGATCTATCCGCTGAAAGGATTCACCTGGTAATAAGATACAACGCGCGCACGACGCTCTGTCCCCTCCCCCCCTTCCACCCTTTCCCCCTTTCTTTTCCCTCCCCTTCCTCACCCCCTCCCCCGACTCCTGTATATCTATCCCTACGGTTTATGTATTCGAAACGTATACTTAAACAACGTTATGGTGTTATATCATATCCGAGATATCTCGTAGAACAATTCGATATGGCCGAACTTTTCACGCTTCGACAATTATTTTCCTAATCGCGAATATTTTATCGATTTTTATTTAAGGATTTCTCTTCTCTATCTTCTTTCTTTCCTTTTGTTTGTTATTTCTTTTTTTTTTTTGTTTTCGTTTTGTTTTAATCTTTTATTTAATCTTTTATGTCACCACTTGTACGACCACGATATGAACAATATTAATTAATCTTTCAATCCATTTGTGTGTGTGCGCGCGCGCGCGCGTGTGTGTATGGATCGTTTATTTTGAAAGTGGTGCAAGTCCATTTTTTGTTGTTTCGAGAAAATTAAATTTCTTTTATTGGCCAATCTTAAATCGAACAAAGAATCGGCATTTTTTAAGATATTAATTACTAACTAGTTATAAACGAAAGGTTTACATTAAATTAAGCATAAATTACGTCGTATCTCATTTTTCTTTTCTTTTTTTAAAAGGACTTACACCACTCTCAAAATAAACGGTCCATATAATACAATGCTTTCTCTATAAAAAAAAAAAAAAATTTTTAACTCTGATATCGACCGAGATCCACGATTAAATATCCGATACGCGTTACAAATCGTTTCTAACGTATATTTAATGATAATTTTTTGGTGTAACTCAAAGACAAAGAAAGGAGTTAGAGAGAAATAATACCGGTAGGCGCTTATCTTAAAAATCAGAAACGTACCGTGATATTACAAAAGGGCATTTCACGCACGGTAGAATAAAAAAAAAAAAAAAGAAAAAAACGGATTGATCCGCGAGAGATTTCACTGTTGTGTTGATAGCGCGTAGGTAAAGGATAGGAATAAAGGTAAAAACGTTCTCATCCGTGGCGCGCACACAGCCTGTGCCGCCTTGTCTTGTCTACCATTAAATCTACACGGCGTTCGGCGCGTTGAGAGTCTGGTAAACATAAATCCGACAATCCCAATTTCCTGGCATAGTAATCAAAGCGTGTTAAGGATAGACAAGGTAGAGAAGGATCATTCAGCAGGGAGGCTAGTTACCTGCTGAGTTTATCTCGGATAGATCTTTTCCCACTGACGTCGTTAGCGCCTACCATACCAGCTAGATCTCTCTCTTTATCTCTCTCTCTCTCTCTCTCTCTCTCTCTCTCTCTAAACAAACTGAACGTATCATTTTTTCTTTTTCATTTTCTCTTACCTTTCTCTCTCTCTCGATAAAATACAAGTCAATCGAATACTTCGTATTTCATGATATCGTCCCAGGTTCTTTATCTTCGACGTTTCGTTCGTATCAGTTTTAACGAATCCTTTTATCGGGATAAGATATTTAAAGGAAAAAAGAAAAAAATACAAGAAAGAAAAAGGGTGGATGAATTTAATCGTATTAAAGAGACATCGGACCGTAACGAATAAAACTCATCCTCTTGAGGTTAGATAGACACGGAGAGCGAGACACACACACACACACACACACACAGACACACACACATGCACGCACAGAGGACACAGACAACGCAGACGTACCTATATAGGACGTATATTCATGCATACACACGTAGAAACGGGGTGGAAACGTACACATACGACCTGCTCTCATCGTATCGAAGTAAAACGATCGTTAATTGGAGTAACGATCGTCCGGGCATCGTGGCTCGCCATACGCCGTCGTGTTTTGTCACGAGCGCCTTTGTCGATGCAGGCATGCGAGAGAAAGAGAAAGAGAGAGAGAGAGAGAGAGAGAATGAGAGAGAGAGAGAAGAAGGGGGTGGGAGTAAAGGTGGGATACACGGAGAAGGGTAAGGGGGTCCTTAGGTTTCGAACGCGTTCACTCGACGAAGGGAACGCGTGACTTTGAGAAGAAGGAATTGGTGAACCCGTCCTCGGCCGATCAGATGATCCCGAACGACTTCGTGACTTCGTATTTGCTCAGCTATTTCCCTCCTCTCTTCGAAGAGAAAGAGAGCGAGAGAGAAAAAGAGAGAGAGAGAGAGAGAAAAAAGAAGAAGAAGGAAGGAAGGTTCTATCCGTTCGGTCCATCGAACATATCCTTCTCGGTATACCATAATTATATTATAATAAATTGTAAAGATAGCCCGACGTTCTCAGTTTTCCCGTATCGCCGTGGCCAGTGGTTTTCAATATATAAATGGCGTTAAAAGTATACGCTTTTAAGAATAAACGAATTCGTTTACGTCGGGTGCCGTACTATGTAATTGTAACACGTAACAATTATTTTGCCCGTAGCCAGAGTCGAGGGGAGGTGAGGTGGGTGATGTGCGAGGATGTGTGTGTGTTCGTTCAATTAGTAACGATCAACTAGAATACAGAGCGTTGTTGATGACGACGACTATGATGGTGATGACGATGATGACGACCCACCCACCCATCCACCCCACCCGCCTATTACTCGTCATTGATTTTGATGATAGAGTGGAAATGTTTTACAATGTAACGTAAGCGTTACCGCTTTCGATGTAATTAGTCGAACCGATCGTAATCTTTCGAATGTAATTTAGTCGTAATTATTTTCAAATGGTTGCTGGAGGATGAGGGGCGAGGGGGTAGGCATTACTTATCAACACTAACGAGATTTAAGGAAAGGAAAGGAAAAGGGGAAAAGGAGAGGACGAGGAAAGGAAGAAGAAGAAGAAGAAGAAGAAGAAGAAGAAGAAAAAGAAGAAGAAGAAGAAGATGAGGTAAGGAAAAAGAAAAAAAAGGAAAGACGTCTTTATGCGTACGTACGTATGTACGTACGTATGCAAGTGTATGTGTGTGTGTGTGTGTGTGTGTGTGTGTGTGTGTAAGTAAGTAAGTAAGTAGGTAGGAGTTATCCACACTACTCTACTGTTAGATTTCTCTTCGGGAAAAATACCTGTTCGTGTCAGAGGGCCGAGTTTATCACTGTCATCTCTTCACGCTGAAGCTTCGCTGTCTTAATAGCTTTAATGTCCGTCGTTTCGGAGGCCTGACTCTCGAAGACTACAACCACTGACTTGTACGCGTAACATCATCCTTTCTCTCTCTCTTTCTCTTTCTCTCTCTCTCTCTCTCTCTCTCTCTCTCTCTTTCTCTCCGTTTCTATCTCTCTATTTTCTTCTCTTAACACGTTAATCGCGATTACACGAATGTTGTTCGCTCGACTGAAAAATTTCCCAGTAATAATAATAATAATAATAATAATAATAATAATAATAATAATAATAATAATAATAATAATAATCGTTTGGTATCTTATTAATTATAGAAGGAAAAAAAGGAATGTAATATTATTACAGTAAATATATATGTACATACATACATATGTGTGTGTGTGTGTGTGTGTGTATGGAATGTTTATTTTGAAAGTGGCGCAAGTCCAGTTTTCGTTGTTTCGAGGAAAAATTAAAGGTTGGCGTATCAATCGACACGCAATTTACTTTCATCGGACAATCTTTTAAATCGAACAAAGAATCGACACTTTTGAATGTATTAACAAAATTAACTATAGTTATAAATAAATAGTTTACGACAAACTAATCACGAATTATGTGATGTCCCCACTTTTTTGCTTTTTTTTTTTTTTATTTAATGGACACACCACTTTCGAATTAAATTAAATTAAATTTATCACGAATTGTGTGGTCTCCATTTTTTTTTTTTTTTAATGGACACACCACTTTCGAATTAAATTAAATTAAATTAATCACGAATTGTGTGATGTCTCCATTTTTTTTTTTTTTTTTTTTAATGGACACATCACTTTCGAAATAAACGGTCCATATATATATATTAATATTTCACTTTATAAACATTAAATACGTGAATTAGAACGGAAATAAAATAGAGAGAAACGATCCACTTATGTATCCTTCCTCAACTATCGATGAGAGATAATTATATAAGAGGAATAAGAAAGAAGAAAAAATTCGAAGACAAAAAAAAAAAAAGAAAAAAGAAAAGAAAGAAGAAAAAAAAAGCAGAAAAGAAAAGGATCTTTCAAAGTACGACGCAGACGAATAATAAAAAGGATGTAAGAAAGAGGTAAGGTAATGAGCGATGGAGGGTTGGAACTCGTTGACAAAACGGATTACCTTAAGATGCCACGACGAAAAAGCGAGAGAGATAGAGATAGAGAGAGAGAAAAAAAGAGAGTGTGAGAGAGAGAGATAGAGAGATAAAGAGAGAGAGAGAGAGAGAGAGAGGATTCACGAATAAGTAAAGGAACGTAACGTTGAAGAATGAAATGGCCCGGGATTCGAAGCGCTATCCAAACAATCCTTTTCCTTAATCATTTAAGTGATTCAGTAAGCACTTCGGCTCGCGTCGAACCGTCGGTAACTCTTGTGTAAACTCAACCCTTTCTTCCAGAGTTGCGTCCCTCCGTCGCGTCGTCCGATAATGATAATACCTTCTCTCGCGCTCGAGCGAGCACCAGGGAGAGAAGGAAATAATGCTCCTAGAGAGGTGCCGTTCTCTCTCTCTCTCTCTCTCTCTCTCTCTCTCTCTTTTTCTCTCTCTCTCTCTCGCACCGATCGACCCTTTACCCAAGACACCTCTAACTCCGACCTTTGCCGGTTTCTAAAGAGCACTTGTTGTGTTGTCTCTCGCGTGCTGTGCCGTGCCGTTCCGTGCCGTGCCGTGCCGTGCCGTGCCGTGCCGTGCTGTCCGCTTCGTCGACGAAACTCCTATCACACGTTTTAAACGAACGCTTCGTGCCCGCTTCCCTTCCATCTTCTTGGATTTTCTTTTTTTTTCTTCTTTTTTTTTTTTTCTTTTTCTTTTTCATTCTTTACTTTCTCTATTTCTTCTTCGTCTTCCTCTTCTTCTTCTTAATCCTCTTCGTTCATTATTTCTTTACAGTTTTTCTTTTCGTTCTTTGTCTTTCCTTCTTACTCTCGGTGACAGCACTTATGTACACGAAAGATAACGAATTACATCGTCGATATCCCGTCGATATTATACGCACCTAACGTTAATCCGAATATTGTCGTTCGTTCTCCGATAAGTCCTCGTTTTTTGTTTATTTGTTTATTTATTTAGTTTTTTTTTTTTTTTTTTTTTTTTGACATCGACTTTTTATTGATATCGACGAGGGACAGCAGGACGGATGTATCATGCGCGTCGGTACGTGCACAGGTATTATGTCGTATCAACGTGACAACGTTAACTCGAGAATAATGATAAAAGGGAAGAAGTTAAAAAAAAAAAAAAAAAGAATAGTAGGAAGACGAGGAAAATGAGGCGTACGAATTCGAGGAGAAATTGTTAGTTCGTTGATACGTACGTTCGTAAACGAACGTAGGTAAATGGTATTACAGGATATATCTATGATACGTTTGAGAAAGTTATAATAATATTCTTACGCGAAGCGACGGCACCGAGCGTGTCGAGTTCGATTAATTTTCCGGTCATTATTTTTTACGACTCCTTATCGCCGGCTCAGCCCTCGTCGACCAGTTTCATGGACCGAGAAAAAGAGTAAGAGAGTGTATGAGAGAATAAGAGAGAGAGAGAGAGAGAGAGAGATTTGACATAAGGGTGCCACCACAGCAACCTCGCAACCCCCTAAAACTCTCAAAGTCAGTTTCTCCCCTTCTCGTGAAACTTCCGTCTGCTTTTGTCTCTCTTTCTCTCATTCTCTTTCTCTCTCTATCTCTCTCTTTCTCTCTTTAACATTATTCCAATGATGCTGCGATTATCGGACGAGCCGAGGAGGCGTTGATCCGTGCTCGATATGCTTTTACATAGACGTCACCACGGATCGTTCAGACTCCTAAAGATGTCCCATAGATACGGCGAAATCCTCCTCGAATTACGACAGGACACCAGGGTGGCCCGGAATCAACTGACGTAGCAAAAGATCGTACGAAGATGGACCGGTTCGAGGCACGCGTTATCGGATATATATGTATACATACACACACACACACACACACACACACACACACACACACACACACGCACACACGCAGACACACACACACACACATATGTATGTATCGTTTAAAATCGTGCGAAAAAATTTTTTCGATAACGTAGTAGATTCGTTCACAAATCGAACATCGTGTTTATCATCCTATTGTCCTATTAATATTCTTCCTTCGAATCCTTCTATTTTTATTATTTATTTTTCTCATTTTCTCTTTGTTCGTTTTTGTTAATCGAACGAACAGAGAAAATGTCGATGACGATGACTACGACGATGACGATGACGACGATGGGAGTGAGGGAAGAGTACACCAGTTACAAACGTTAGCTATTATGATGATATTCGATCTTTCAATCGCTAAAGAAAAGAAAAATAAATACATAAATATATATAAAAGGAAGATAAAAAAGAATAAGAATATGGTATATAGTCAAAGTTGCCCCATAAGCTCTGACTAGTCTTCTTATTCTTATTCTTCTTCTTCTTCTTCTTCTTCTTCTTCTTCTTCTTGGTCGTTCCGTTTGATGGTCTCTCTCTCTCTCTCTCTCTCTCTTTCTCTCTTTCTCTCGCTCTGTCTCTGTCTTTCTCGTGGCGAGTTCCACATTGCAGGGAGGAGCCCCGTAGTCGGGCTGGGCGGAGCCTCGGAACCACAAAACAGCCGTCGACTCACTTCGCGGCACTCTGGCTACTATTAATTATTTATGCTTCGAGTGTTGCGCGGCTACCACTCCGTACAAAGCCGTTAGCGTATGTTCACGTGGTAAACTTGGCCAGATCCTTCTAAGATCCAAATTTTATAGACTACTTTCTTCTCTCTCTCTCTCTTTTCTATCTCTCTTTCTCTCTATCTATCTATCTATCTATCTATCTATCTATCTCTATCTATCTCTTATTGTCTCTTTCTTTTACTCCTTAAGAGCCAATCCTATCGAGAGCCACGATCGATTCGCCTCGAATAATAATTATGATTGGATTCCTGGTGGTTTTGGGGGCAGGACTTGAGTTTAGCCGGCCACGACTACCCATAACCTCCCCCCCCTCTCTCTCTGCCCTCCACCTCTCTCGCCACCCCTCCACCCCACCCCACGAAAGGGCCCCTACGGCCCTTCAGCGAGAATTAAAGCGCGAACGACTACGCCCTGGTCCTGGCCATCTTTTCGTTACTTCGCGAGATCCTTCGACCGTCCGACCGATCGACCGATCGACCGACCCATCGATCGATCGATCGATTCGTACGAAGAAATTGATAAACGCTCGTTTAATCAATTACGATGGCACGTAACTCAGATCGTTTTATGTCGTGAACGACAGATCTACTGTGTTTGGTGGTACCAATCGAATCGTAACGTTTCTACCACCCCCACCCCTCCCCACCTCCGTAAAAACTTCTCTACCGTCTCTCGAAAACGTCTTCACCGATAACGAGATCGATGCAAAATTAAAATACAAGATAAGAAAAAGGAAAATAAATCGAAAATATGGAATAGAGGAGGACGACTCGAGTGAGATATTGTCGAATACTCGGTGTTGTGTTTATTTCTTTTTTTTCGTTCGTTTGTTTTTCCCATCTCTCTCTCTCTCTCTCTCTCTCTCTCTCTCTCTTTTCTTTCTTTCCTTTTTCTTATTCCGAGGAATCCTAACATTCGTAAGAGGACGCAACGACGATGTAGGATATGGAAGTCGGGACACGTTCGAACGAAAGAAAGAGATAGTGGTAGGGGGGTGTAGAGGGGCGGGGGTAGGGGGTAGGTTGGGAGGTAAAAACGGATAAGAGAGGAGAAAGGAGATCGAGTTCGACGCGGTGGAGGTGGCCACCGGGGGCGGAGAGGGGAGGGTAGAGGAGGAGAGTGGTGGAGGAGAGGAAAGAAACGGCGCGGTGCGGAGAGGAGAGGAGAGGGGAGGGGAGGGGAGGGGAGGGGAGGAGAGAATATCGTGCAAAAAAGGAAAATAACAAAAGGAGAGACTCGCCGCTCGGCGAGGCATTTTTCTTTGGACCCGTGGTGGAGCAGCCACCGTGTGATTACCAGGGACGAGGGGCATATATGAGTAATTTGTATTCAGCCCGATCATCCGTATCGAAATTCGAATCTACTTAGTTCTGAGAAGCCCTGTGGTACCACCATGGCCTCTATCTCTCTCTCTCTCTCGCTCTCTCGATCTGTCTGTATCTCTGTCTTTCTCTCTCTCTCTCTCTCTCTCACACACACAGTCAGGTTCCCCGGTTCTCTCCACCCCGCTCTTTTACCTCGCTCGATCCGCTATTCCACCCCGTCGGCCAGCACCTTTCTCCCCCTCCCCTTCTCTCTCACCAATCCATCCATCCATCCATCCATCCATCCATCCCTTCCCCTCTTATATCCTATAGCTCAATATAATATTATTCCCGGTTTAGTTTAATAGTGTTGGCCGATTATTATTACGTGGCCAACAGTCTGCAGACCGACTGCTCCTCTCACAAGCCTTCGGGTACTCTCTCTCTCTCTCTCTCTCTTTCAAACTATCTCTCTCTCTATCTATCTCTCTCTCTCTTTCTTCCCTTTCTTTCTTTCCTTTCTTCCTTCCTTCCTTCCACCCTTTCTTTATTCTTTCTCATCTTTATCTTTCGTTCCTTCAGTTCGTTCCTTTTTAACTTCATCGCTCTTGGCCGATCCAGAGCTATCGATACACGTACACCACCTTCGTGTATTTGGTACGTGTATGTATGTATGTATGTATTTATGTATGTATGTATTTATGTACGTATGTATGCGTATGTATGTACGCGTGTATGTATGTAATATCTCTGGAAGAAGACGTAGATACCAATGATGGCGGAGGTCAAGACGGACAGAGAGAGAGAGAGAGAGAGAGATAGATAGATAGATAGAGAGAGAGAGAGCGCAAAAAGCGGCAAAACAAAATGCCCTTGTGATTAGTTTCTTCAGTGATGGGTGGTCCAAATTACTCTCCCTTGAAATTCTTTGTTGAAAAAACAAACAAGAGAGGAAGAGAGAGAAAGAGAGAGAGAGAGAGAAAGAAAAATTACACATATATATATATATATATATATATATATATATATATATATATAGTCGTCTCTGTACATATCGATGAAAATTGTTGATTTATTTATTCGACAAATTCTTTTATATATCCACGATAAAGGACAACTAAACGAAATGGATTTTAAACGAAGATAAAAATAAGAGGAATAATCTCTCCCTATCTCTTTCTCTCTTTTTGTACACACACACACATATATATATATATATATATATATATATATATATTTTTTTTAAGGAACAAGACGAATCGTTTCGAAGCACTCCTTCTCGCGAGAGATGCACGAGCGTTCTTTCATCTCTCTCTCTCTCTCTCTCTCCCTCTCTCTCTCTCTCTCTCTCTCTCTATCTATCTCACTCTTTCTGTCTTACTCGCGTTAGTGCCCGTACGGAAATCTCCCAAGTCGTTACAACGCGTAAGAGTAATTAAGAGTCGAATAATTACTCGTATCGTTCGAGACTTGATAGATCGACCGATCGTGGCCAGTTTGACCCGCGAAGACTTGAGTGATCGAACAAAGAATTTTACAATCGATGATCTAACATCGACGTGGGGATACGTTTAAATTAAAAAAAAAAAAAAAAAAAAAAAAAAAAAAAAAAAAAAAAAAAAAACATAACAAAAAAAACCAAAAGTAAAAAGAAACAAAAAAAAATCACTCGATCTCGCACATGTTCGTTTCCTCGTCTCTCGTGCAGAAAATAAAAACGAACAAAAAGTAAAAAATAAAAAAAAAGATAAAAAACAATGAGAGAGAGAGAGAGAGAGAGAAAAGTAAAGGAATGATTTTGGACTAGTAAGAAACGTCGGCGGTAAATCCTATTATTTTTTTTTTTTTCTTTGTCCAATCTCAATCGATCGAATCGTTATCGATTAAAATCATTGACCAGATAGAGTGGATCGTTTCGACACGGACAGCTCATTACAAGAAGGGATCCCGTATGGATCTCTATCGAGGCGCAGATGCGAGACGAAGCGACAAATCGTCGATGCCCTCGTAATTTACGGAGCGAGATCGATTAAATGGTGGCAAGAAGTCGAGTAATGCATGTATCGTGGCGGATGAGGATGCGGATGAGGATGAGGTTGGGGATGAGGATGAGAATGAGGACGTAAGAAGAGAAGAAGAAGAAGAAGAAGAAGAAGAAGAAGAAGAAGAAAGAGAGGAAGAGGAAGGAGGAGCAACGAAAAGCCACTGGTGCTCTTTCTCTCTGCTGTTGCTTCTCCTGCTGCAGGGATATTAATGAAGATATTCAAATGAGAGAAAAATGAAAGAGAGACAGAGAGAAGGATAGAGAGAATGAGTGAGAGAGAGAGAGAGAGAGAGAGAGAAAGAGAATGCTCTTTGTCGGGCGTAAGGTTCGTCCGGTGACTCGGCCTATGTAGATTATCCTACCTGCTTTACTCTTTGCTTCCTTCACCTCAAACTTCTTTATCTTCCTCCTCTACCTCCTCCTCTACCTCCCCCATCCTCTTCTCTTAATTCATCTCTTTATTTTCCCTGAACGCGATCATCCTTCATTTTCTTTCGTTCGTCTTAAAAGTACATTTTAACGGATCGACCAATTCGCCGAACTAAATGGTAAATAAATAAATTATACCCGAGTACATTCGCGCTATCTTCAACCCCAACCCCAACCCCAATACCTTCCTACCCCTTCCTTTCAACCCTTCGACGAGTAGAAAATTCACGCGTGCACGCGTAAAGAGTGTGAGTTAAAAGTGGATAGGTTACGTATTTTATTTTTTATTTATTTTTCCTTGCGCGTACGCCCTTGTGCGTTCTCTCTTTATTATCCTCGCGAAGAACAGCGGCCGAGGATCTTATATTCCTTAGAGATAAGACCCGTACCCACCGACGCTGTAAAACGTGTAAGTGGGGTCTGGCTTAATTCACTTGTTTCTTCGGTTTCCACTCGGAGATGAAATTAGAGCCTCGAAGTAATGAAAGAAGAGGACGCCGAGAGCCTCTCACCCTTCACCCTCGCCCTCAACCCCCCACCCGACACCCCCCATACCCCTTATCCCTCTCCTACAGTCCACCTCCGAACTCCCAAACCCATACACCCGATGATGGTTGCTGGCGAGAAGCGAGCGAGCGAGCGAGCTCTCGCTGGCCGGTGGATGTCATTAAGAACCTTTTAAATCGCCCTTAAGACCCGTCGACCCATTAGAGACCTTCTACTGGCGAGTGAAAAAGGGCAAGTCTCGTACTACCCGGTATATATACATAGATATATGTACGTAGGTACGTACGTGGTTGTATAGAATTTTTTTCTTTTTTTTTTTTTTTTATTAAGGAAAACCTCAGGCTTCCTACTCTTCCTTCTTCCGCTACTTTTTCCTTTTAATCTTCCTTCTCTACTTCTTCTACTTCTTCTTCTTCTTCTTCTACTTCTTCTTCTTCTTCTTCTTCTTCTTCTCGGGGTAACTCGTGGAGTATCGTCAACGTGGCTCTCCGTTAACGGTATTTCCTGTAGTACAATACTCTCGGCTTACGGGACACCGGGGCCTCTCGTAGGTAGGTATCTACTTTGCACTTTATCCAGTTAGTTGCGACTAATGTCGTTACTCGTCTTCGAGAATGCCTTTTGCCCTTATACCACCCAAGCCAGTACCCCTCCAACACCCCCTTTTACGAAAAGGGGTTGCCACCTTCAAGCTTCGCTTACTTATCGTCTCGTTGACCTCTCGAGACACGATGCTTCTTCCTTCGTTACACCCTCTCTCTCTCTATCTCTCTCTCTCTCTCTATCTCTATCTCTCTATCTCTCTCTTTCTTCTATGGAACCGTATACACACATGCATACATACACACATACATACACGTACGGACGAACACAAGCGCGAAAGAATGGACATACTCTCCCTTTCGTTCTTTGCCTCAACGAAAGAAGAAGAAGAAGAAGAAGAAGAAGAAGAAGAAGATGAAGATGAAAAAAAAAAATCCCTAGATGAAAGCCGCGCCGTAAAACGCTCCGTGAAAGAGCTGAATTAATTTACATGCCAGGTTGAGTCACCGAACGAGACGTAAGACGGTAGCAAAGGTGGCTTCGATCTCTCTCCGTCTATCTTTTCTGTACGATCTATCCGATCTATTCGATCTTTCTTTAATTTCTTTATTTCTTCGTCCTTTGCTTCTTCATACTTTTTCGTCTCCTCCTTCTTCTTCTTCTTCTTCTTCTTCTTTCCTTTCTTAATCTTCATTTTATTTCTCCTCTATCTTACCTTTCTTTCTTTCTTTCCTTTTCTTTCTTTATTTCTTTCTTTCCTCGATCGGCCGAACGAACGGCACAAAGGGCAGGACAATGCGCCTCCCGTCGCTCTTATTTTAGTCGTCCCAATTTTAATTGATATTTCGTTCGAAAGGTGGGCCATTGTTTCCTTCACTTCCATTATCGATACCTTTGTGCCTCCTTCGATACGGACGAAACGTCATTTTCGTCGCCTCTCCTGCCTTGCCTTGTCTTGCCTTGCCTGCCTACAGCCGACTCGTCGAGTCATTTCAAACTGTATACCTGAGCTCTGTCTTGGAAAGGGAATGAAAGAGAGAGAGAGAGAGAGAGAGAGAGAGAGAGAGAGGGTGAGATTCATTTTGAAAAATAATGCCAAGATCGAAGAGAGCCAACACACGAGCGAAAAGGCGCATCGTACACCATGAAAATCGCGAAGAACTTTCATCTTCGTTCGATCATTAATAGTACAATGAGAAGCAAAAAAGAAAAAGAAAGAAGGGAAAGAGAAAAGAGATAAAGGGAAACAAAAAAAAAAAAGAGAGAGAGAGAAGGGAGACCTCTAAAGACTCGATCTGATTATAATTAAATCATTTTGTTAAAATAGGTGTAGATTGGTGTACGTGGAGAATATATATACATATATATATTATGTGTGTTCGTGTGTGTATACGTTTATACATATATTTATATACAGGTACAATTATTTAAGAACTAAAAGAGAACTACGATGTTTAAAAACGATTCGACGAGCTTCGAGGGGGTGAGGGGGGTAGGGAGGGAGGGGTATAGGGTGGGGAAAGCGAGAGTTAATTTTTTTGACGATAAATGACAGATACGAAAGCTGTGATTAAACCGTGGTGAGAGAGAGTGAATGCGGTGAATTTGCGATAACGCAAATATAATACCCGAGACAAGTCGTGGGAGATTGCGTTTTTAGACACGATAATACTGATAACGTAAATCATAACACTATGATTATGCGCTTGGCAACTTATATTTATGATACATCATGGTATGTATATCATGATACTAAAAAACGACAAAGTCGACGACACGAGTTAAAGGTACTTTTTCGATATAGTGCTCTATTATTAATATATATATATATATATATATATATATATATATATATATATATATATATATATTTAAGTTAATAATGTCAGTGATATATTTCAAAGAAAAAAAATTAATATTATTTACATACATATACATATACATATACATATATATATATATATAATTGTTTTTTTAATTTATTAGTATTAGTGAAATCTTTCAAAGTTTAACAATAAATATTATTTACATACATGTATATATATATATATATGTATATATATATGTATGTATGTATGTATATAAATAATATAATGATATATATAGATATATAGAGTGATATCAAGAGTGTGGATTTTTGTAATTTTTCTTATTATGTCGAGCCATAACAGATCCGCAGTTTAGATTTAAGTTGACCTTTCACAGAGTATAATAAATAAGTAAGAGAGAAGAGATACAGTGTTAGTAGGTAGTAGTAGTAGGTACGTACGGTGGTGGTGATGGTGGTGATGGTGGTGTTGGTGGTGTTGGTGGTGTTGGTGGTGGATGCATCGGGAAAGAGATGGTATATAGGTACGCGTGTGCTGGTCTCTCACAGGTTAACGACGTTGCCCTGAGACCGATCATCGAGGTGGAGAGCGGTTTAACGCCGCCTGGCAAACGTTTCTCGTTTAAAAAGGAGAGAAACCGAAACGAGACTGGCAGGTATCGAGCTTAGCGAGAAGAAGGTATAGCTCGGGGCCAAAGGAGGAACGTACCGAAAAAGGAAGACGGAGAAAGAGGAATCACGACGACGAAGACAACGACGGCGACGAAGACGACGAGGAAAATGACGAGGAAGACGACGAAGAAAAGGAGCGAGGAAGGCACTTCGTCTGACATCTGGAAGTTCAGCGACAACAACAACCTAAGAGAAAGGGTGGGAGAGAGGGGGGGGGGAGGGAGAGAGAGAGAGAGAGGAAGCTAACCACGTTTCTTGGACATTGAAGAAGAAGAAGATGAAGAGGAAGAGGGGACTCCGAAACTTGGTAATTACCAGCCGCATTAATCTGCCCGCGATGCTGATTATTAAGACGACGAGTACGACAATAAAAGTAAAGGCGAATTAAGTGGGAACGTTGATAGAGGTTCATATATATATACTGGGTGACTCTGATATAACAACAAAATCGATAACATTTCGTAACGATCCTTATTTTCCTTTTTTTTTTTTTTTCTTTGAGAACATTCGAATCGTTGTAACGATTCATCGTTCGTTGTCGAAACGAAACGATCGACGTTCCTTACGATTAGATCGTTCGATCGGATAAAACATTGAAGAAGACAAAAAAAAAATACATTAGAACGAACAAACGAACGAAGGAACGCGAAGAAATGAACGAACGATTACAGGGACGGACGGGTCTCTCGATTGAAGTCGAAAATTTGGACGAAAATTAAGGATTATTCGATCGGATGAAACATAGAAAAACAAAAAAAAAAAAGATTAAAGAAAATGAAGGAACGAAGGAACGCGAAGAAATGAATGAACGATTATAGGAACGGACGGGTCTCACGGTTGAAGTCGAAAATTTCGATAAAATTGTATAAACCCTTGGAAACTTTATGGTTTTAACGTACATAAGTTCGTAGAAAGAAATTGGGTCACCCTTTATAATACACTACATGTATTCATATTTATATATATATATATATATATATATATATATATATATTTATATACATTTATACATATATATATATGTATATTTTGCCCTAGGAAGCCGAGTTAATTGTTGCACTCTATATGCTAAACGCGTGCGACTCGACTTCGAAGCAAACGTGGTGGCATCGCAGCCACCGCGTGTGCGATATCGCGCGAACGCGACTACCGAGTGCAGAAAGAGAGAGAGAGAGAGAGAGAGAGAGAGAGAGAGAAAGAGAGAGAGAGAGAGAGAGAGAGAGAGTGCCGAGTTATGGGACGGTTGCCGCCTCCGTCATGCGAGCCGTCCTCCAATTGCTTATCTATCTCTCTCTCTCTCTCTCTTTTGCGACCGTCCAACGGCCACTTGGCGAATTAATTAATCGTGGTAATTTCTTTTTACCCCCGGAACTTACCCCGCGTAAGTTCTCCTCGACGACGACAACGACAACGACGACGACGACGACGACGACGACGACGAAAAGAAAGATTTAATGGACGTGAAAAATTCTTTTTTATTTTATTTTTTTTTTTCGTATTCTTATTCTTCTTCTACTTCTTCTTTTTTTTTTCTCTTTAATTCACGCAATTCGCGTGACAATGTAAATGACACACTTGAAGTTTCTCAATATTTTTCATTAATTTGAAGTGCTCGACCGGAGATTTATTATCGGACCATACAGATCTTTCTTTTTTTTTTTTATTCTTCTTCTTCTTCTTCTTCTTACTTTTCTTTATTTCCCTTTCCAATGAGAAACGAAAGAAGCGATTACAGGGACATAGGACTTCTTCTCCTTCCTTTCCTTCCTTCGTTGTTTCTTTCTTTTTTATATTTTATTTTATTTTTTTTTTTTTTATTACGTTTCTTTTTTCTTTCTTCTTTTTCTTTTCAACATCAGTCACCTTCTCGAGTTCGTCGTATCCGTGCAAAATACTTACCACCACCCTAGGACTGGCTAGGAAGGAAGGAAAGAAGGAAGGAAGGAAGATTATTAGCGAGCACACACACCGGTGTTTAAAGTAAACCGATCCAAATTCCAAAGTCCAGTTAATTCGAGCCGGCCAGGCGGTCGGTCGATCGGTCGATCGGTCGATCGGTTGGTCGGTAACGGGCCAGCAAGGAACCAAAAGAAAAGAAAAGAAAAAAAAACTCTCCCCCCCCCCCCAAAAAAAAAAAGAAGAAGAAGAAGAAGAAAGAAAGAGAGGCGAACAAGCGGACAAGCAGACAAATAAGCAAACGCTGCCGGTCTGCCGATCATCGGTCGTGGACTGGCGCTGGCTAACACGTTGGTCACTTACGCGATCGACGAACCAACGCACGGACTGCCCGCTATTGAGTTACTCCAATGTGCATGGTGGATTCGCGATCCCGAAGGTTCTCCGATCCTTATTCCATGGCCTTTTTAACCGTTCAAGGAAAGAGGATCCCAACGTAGTTCGATATCGACTTACGTTCAACCGCGTTCGGAGCACGCGTTTGCGTTTCCGCCTTAGCTCGTCCGTTGATCTACGCGTTTTGAAGAGAAAAAAAAAAGGGGAAAGGGAACAGGTGACGATGACGTTGATGGTGTTACTGATCGAGTCCAACCGTTCGATTCTCGATACGATTGAATTACGCTGATAATTATTTTATGCGGTATACGACCAACCGCGATAGAGATGGACAGATGAATGAATGAATGAATGAATGAATGAATGAATGAATGGATGGATGATACGTATGTACGGATACGATGTGGCACGTGCTAAGAGAAGCCTTTTAATTAAACTCATTTAGATACGAACGCGTTAAAAAGTAACATTGCCGGTATTTGCCGAGATATAAGTGTAAAATAAGGAGGAATAAAAAGAGTCGATCGATGATTCGAAAGGATGACTTTTTACCTCTACAACTTTTTCTTCTCTAATTCTTTTCTTTTTTTTAATCCTTCGAGAGAATAAGAGATAGATAGATAGAAAGAGAGAGAGAGAGAGAGAGAGGGAGAGAGAGAAGTGGGACGTTGTCGAGGTAGAGACGATTCATCATCGGCAAAGGCAATCGCTCGAGGATCGACATCCACGATCCACCGATCGAAAGAGAAAGAACCGAGCGTAGAACAAAAGGAGATAGAAAGAGAAAGAGAGAAAGAGAGAGAGAGAGAAGAGAGAGAGAGAGAGAGAGAGAGAGAAGAAAAGACGTGGTGGTCGTCGCGTCCGGTCTCGAACTCGATGATTTATCGATCGGACAATAGGACACACGATACCTACCCTTATAGGGCGACGATCCTTCGTCTCTCGTCGTCCTACTCGTCGTCCTGGTAGTCCTCTCAAACCTCTCTCTTCTCTCATCCTCGTGATATTACGCACCGTCCTCGTGGACCTCTTTGTCGGTTGTACCATGCTATATGTATACATACATACACAAATACATATATACATACACACATACATACATACATACATACATACATATAAATATATATATATATATATATATATATCAGCGTTCGATGGCAGTACCACCTGTACCGCCCGCATCGTGAAACAAAAGACTCCGTTGCCCTGCCGAAGGTCTCTATTCCGATGGAATATTGAGTGACGCCGAATGGAATTCGGTTTCCATAGTTGCTGACATTCGAGGCTCCCTGCCAAACCCTCCCCCTCCCCTCCCCTCCCAACCCCTCCCATCCGCCCCCTCAGTCCGCCACCCACCAATCGCCTTTCCTCCCCCATCCTCTCGCGAGGATGTAATATAACGTAAACCACCGTATTCCACTTCCTACTTCATTTCTACACCTCGTTTCCTGCATGTACTACCTGCATGACAATGTTCACTATCGCTCTTCCCTTCCCTTCCCTTCCCTTCCCTTCCCTTTCAGTCCTCTTCTGGCCCTTTCAACGGACCCCAGAGATTCCCTCTTTTTCTACGTTCGAATTTGAAATTCGATCGACCCTTTTTCCTCTTCCTTACTTTTCTTCCAATCTTCTTTTTTATCTTTGTTTTGTTTTTAATCGCGCGTAACGTGCGACCAGTCACTACTCGTCCGTGCGAACGAACCAATTATTATTATTGTTATTGTTATCGTTATCGTTATCGTTGTTGTCATTGTCATTATCGTCGAAGAAAAGTCGAAGGGTAAATTTTTTTTTTCCGGGGCTTGCGTTTTCACGGTTTACCACCCATTGGCCCCGCTCATTATAATCGTACGATGGAATTGAAAACCAAGCTGGCAATCAATATTAATTACTTCGGACAATGGAATCTCATTGGACTTGATCGTTCGAACGGCCTCACTAGAAGAGGTAGAGGAGTAGTAGCAGGCGTTTATGTTTGGGCTCGAACGCCGTATACTCGTGGCAATACATACATACCTAGTTGAGAGCTCGCAAGAGAGAGAGAGAGAGAGAGAGAGAGAGAGAGAGAGAGAGAGAGAGAGAGAGAGGACTCGCTCAACGTTAGGGCATAATCTATTGTTGTTGACGTTATGCGTTGTGCACGCGTTGCACAGCGTTGCAGCAACCATCCCCCACCAACATTGCAGCAGGACCGCCACCACGACCATCACCATCACCACCACTGTGTAACACCTCTCATCTCCCTCCCCCGATTCTCCTCCCCCTCCCCCGAATACGAACCTTACCTTCGTCGCCATATCACCGATTCGCGTTACGGCACCACCATCACATACATACATACATACATACATACATACATACATAAATACATAGGTTGGGGGCCCTTTTGACGTGTACCACCCGCTCGCCAAACCAAGAGGATTCCTCTCTCGATGGAGAAACGACAACAACGACGACATAGACAACGCTAACAACGCTCTGTCCCTCCTCCTCCACCTCCACCTCCTCCTCATCCTCATCCTCTTGCAGCTCTTCCACGATGACCACCGTGCCCGATCCAAACTCATCTATCGACCTACTACTAATACTAATACTGCTGCTGCTGCTACTACTATTACTACCACTAGTATTACTATTACTACTATATGAGCAACGATCCATAGCGAGCCATTCCGATCGCTGTCGTCATTATCGAGATCCGCTGTCGTAGAGAATTAAACGCTCCTCCTACGATATCACGATCGATTTTCATATTTTCACGAAATTTCTCCTTTTTTATTTATATATATATATATGTGTATGCGTATATCGAGTAGAATTTATTACCAATCGTAATCTCATACCCTTGGATATTTTATTAGAGAAGACTTATATATATATATATTAGGTGTAGTACAAAAAAATCCATTATTTTTGCATGAAATTGAAGGCTTTATTTATCATAGTTATAACGATATGACAAATAAAGCCTTCGATTTCATGAAGAAACAATGGATTTCTTTTTACTACCCCTAATATATATATATATATATATATATATATATATATATATATATATATATACTAATTATTATTTAAAATTTAACGATGTCCTATTATCGTATAAAATCGTTGTTATTAAACGCGAGAATATATAACGTTACAACAATGTATTATAATCTGATGTAATATACTTTTATTTTCTTTATTTCGCGAGAGTATATCACGATGTTTATGGATAAATGTAAGTTGGATGTAACGTGCTTAGAGAATGATAGAGAAAGAAAGAGAGAGAGAGAGAGAGAGAGAGAGAGACAAGGAGTTTCATAGAAAAGGACGTGTGTTGAAAATATAAGGTAGGAGCACGCATCGGTCTCTGATGAGGGGTGGACACGCGAAAACGATCCCTTCTGGGAACTAATTTCTACCACGTTACGTTGCTTACTTAACGTACAGGCAAACCACGTAGAAAGCGATCGTCATCGTCGTGTCATCGGCGTTGTCCTCAACGTTTTCCTTCGACCACCACCCACATTGGTATAACGGCTTAACAAAGCGGGCCGGGCCAGGCCTTTCCTATACTAAAGGCTAATTAATTAATGGCGAAGAATCAACGACGATTATCAACGTTTGTAACGTTGTTATCATCGCGGCCTTTTACTAATGACAGTCTTCCCATTGAAATTACTGACCAAGTTCGCGTATGTATCCCTCGCGTCAACTAATGGAAACCAAAAGAAAAAAGAGAGAAAAAGAAAAAAAAACTTGAAAGAACAAATAAATAAGATAGACACGGTTAGACGGTTTCGATGATTTATCGGATTAATTAAGATCTAATTGTTGTATTTTTTTCTTTCTTTTTTTTCTTTTCAAAGATCGATTTTAAAGATCAATGTGTCGCATCGTGCCGTCGCGGCATGGAGTACCCTCACTTTTATTTTTTATTTATTATTAAAGAGCGATCGAGCATAACGTACAATTAGGATAATCGAGAAACGACGAGATACAAGATGACGGATGGAAGGTGGTGTAAACGTTGCCCTGCGATACGTCAGGAGTGATTTTATAATATACGAACGTAATTAAACGCGTTAATTATAAATATATATATATATATATATATATATATATATATATAATTTTTTTTTAATATATATATATATATATATATATATATATATATATATATATTTATATATAAAGAGATCTATGTAAAGTGAGTTCGTACTCACGATAGATCGATGATCGTTAATAAAACTATCCCAAGAAGAAGACTTTTTGCACACCTACGAATGATTTTCTCAATGCCCGTGGGATCGTACTTTTCTTTTGTTTCTTTTTATTTATTTTGCTCGTTTGTTTTTTCATATTTCACTCTCTCTCTCTCTCTCGCTTTCTAACTATCTATCTATCTTTCTCTCTCTCTCTCTCTCTCTCTCTTCCTTTTTTACTATCTTCAAAAGGACGTTCCTAACGTGATGTACGACGTCGATTAAATACCTAGCGATCTTGTACCTATCTAGAAACGATCTCATAAATTTACGAGAACGATCCGACATAAAGATTCCAATCAACGATGAATGCCAATGAAACGTGGCCGCAAGATGGACGCGTTTCGTTGGATATAATAAAATACGAAGCCGCGATAATATAGTAAATCGGCAACTCCCCGTGAGATATAATTTTAAAGTCGACCATAAATTCCTAACATCCTTACGCGATTTCGTTGAATGAACGCGTGGAAAACGAAGAATACGAAGACGAATAATAATAATAATAATAATAATAATAATAATAATAATAATAATAATAATAATAAAGTAAGAATAAGAAGAGTACGTTGTACGCGAGGCCATAGTGGCAGGTGCCAAAGACTTTCGGTTATATCAGAGAAGGTGGTAGAGCCACGTAATGGGGTTTCACCACCTTACCTTACCGTTTGCCATATGTCCGATCTAATTTTGTATGGTGTCGATGGGGCCCCTTCAAGCGGACGCCAAGAAAACCTTATACGAATCCCATTTTTCGAAATCTCATCGGGCCCCCGATTATTGGGTAGATAAGGAAGTTTCGAGTAATTAATAACAAACGTAAATGCACGATTAAAAATTTTCTCCTCCTCCTCCTCCTCCCCCTTCTTCTTCTTCTTCTTCTTACGAAATAATTTATATCGAACTTTCTTTCGTACGTATATTACTCGAGTATCGTTTCGAACGAATTCCTTTAAGAGAAGCGATTAAAAGTTTTCAACGGGAATGGTAAAACCGAAGAGCACGCGATTTGCCTCCTAGGTTCCTCTTAATTGGCAAACCACTGGCTCTGATTTCGTTCGTAATCGCATTACACCGCCGCTCCACCCCACCACACCCCGCCATACCGTCCGATCGTCTTACCCGTGCGAGTTCTCCCACTTAATTTCCCCGTGAACGTTTATACCCAGGGTCGTTTAGGTGTAACGTAACAACTCCGAACATTTCACGTCCTGGATCGCGAGATCTCGCGGGTTCGACTTATCGTTTACGCGTCAATTGCGATTAAAAGGAAATAATAGAATATAGAAAATTAAAAAAAAAAAAAAAGAAGAAGAAGAAGAATGGCAACGGAAAGATGATTTGGTAAGTTTGCAATGGATTTAAAAAAAAAAAAAAAATAGTAATATCTGAAAGGAAATCTCTATAGAGTCATCATGATCGTACTCGTTTATCGTCGTCGTCATCGCCGTCATTATCGTCGTCATCGTGTTCGATATAATAATAGTA
>OU427008.1:2612507-2622507 GCA_911387935.1 Dolichovespula saxonica
AGACAAGAGAGTGAGTGGTAGATAGTGACAGAGGGGCTGAAAAGAGAGGAGTGGGAATAGGTAGCGCTAGATGAGTTCCGAGTCCGGGTTCGTTCGGTAATGAGGTTCGGTTTTGATTAGCACGGAGACTGTTTAACGGTTTGATACCTCGCCGGTAATCGAATCCGGACCTAATCTCTCAAGTTATAACTTGATTATTGCCTCCTCCATGCACTTGCTCTCTGCAACGTTCTCTACGTTCCCACTCTCCTAACGGCGTAGTGTAGGTTCGTAACATCCACCTCGTCTCTCCCTCTCCTCCTCTCTTCTACCCGGTTTCTCTTCTGCCTCACGGATCAACCCTTTCCTCGGTATCCCTCCCCCTCCCCCTCCCCCTCCCCCTGACCGCCCCCCTCCTCGTCGTCCTCGTCCTATGTTTCTAACTGTGACAGTTTATCTTCCAGCTCGAAAGATTTCCAAAATTTATTACAGTCAGTTGCATCCTCGATAACGTTAATACCTTAAAGTATACCACCGATATATGCACTTAACCCTACGTAACTTGTGTTACGTGTATTTATTATAATATCCGACGATAATAAATTTTCACTTCCTTTTGTTTTTTCTATTTTTCTTCGCACGGCAAATGGTTAAGTCGCGAAACGTCCGAAATTATTCGAGTAAATGGTTGTTGTACCTGAGTCACGATCATTTATTTTTCTACGAATTTTAAATCTAATCTTTGCTCGGCATCGAGACATGCCAGGCCAAGCCAAGCCAAGTCGAATCAAGTCGAGTCGAGTTAAGTCAAGTAAGTAAGTAAGTAAGTTGAACGATTTGTATGGTTACCATTTTGAATCGATAGTATTAGTGGTAGTCTCTTATACAACGGGATTATCGTGTTCGTTGTACGTATTTAACGTAAAGATACGTAGGTTTGTATGTAAAATGTAGGTACGTAAGTAAGTACCAATACGTGCGAATATCGTTTCAACGTTTAATGGTGGTAGCGTTAAGTTACACTTTTTAAGTACGGCCAAATTATACGTTTTGCGCGCGCGGGAGCTCGTTGAAAATATTCGAACGTGTAGGTTGGTGGTGGTGGTGGTGGTGGTGGTGGTGGTGGTGGCGCGGGAAAGGGCAAAATAAATGTTACGGCATTACCGATGGACAGCGTGTGCTGGTTGCTGTTGTATATGGGTGCCACGTTACCCCCACCATTTCCCTCATGACACCCTCTCTCTCTCTCTATCTATCTATCTCTCTCTCTCTTTCTGTCTTTCTTTTTCTTTCGTTTCGTTCTTTTTAACTCTTAAACATCGGCAGTAGCTGTGAACGCGTGCATGTTCATCGTTTATATGTGTTGTACATCAAAGAGTGAGAGAGAGAGAGAGAGAGAGAGAGAGAGAGAGAGAGAGAGAGAGAGAAAGAGAAAGAGAGACTACTATAGTCCTAAGAGAAGAAAGAAGAAGGTTGAAAAGAAGTATAAGAAAGCAAAGAGAAAGAAAGTGAGAAAGAGTGAGAGTGTGTGTGAGTGAGAGAGAGAGAGAGAGAGAGAATGAGAAAGAGAGAGAGAGAGAGAGAGAGAGAGAGAAAGAAAAAGAATAAGAGAAAAAAAGTGACGGGCTTGATTGGTGGAAATGAATTCAAAATGGCCGACCCCGTTCCGTGTGGTACCATGATAAAATGGCGTCGTGACGATAATCCTCGGCTATTATCAAAGAAATTTTTGACGTTTCCATTTCGTATTAAATATCGTTATACCGAATGCTCGACAATAGCTCATTAAATATAAATATTATTAAATATAAAAAGTATCTTAATGGTAGGTAAATAAGAGCGAGCGAGTAAGGCTCCCGGTGTTCTTTCAATAACCAAGAGGAGATAAGCGCGAATAAGGAGCGTTGAAAGTAATTGACGTGGAAGTAAATCGCCGTGAGTCGTTATCATAGTCATTATCCTTGTTAAAGTTATCATTATCGCGCTGCTATAAGTTGGATTAACTTAAGTGTACGTACGTAAAACGTTGCCATGAGGTTCTTGACCGGAAATAAAAATATCTTAACGTAATTAGATCGGACGGTCCCGAATTGTTAAACTAAAATTGATAACAAGTGAAATGTATCTATAAATACGTACGTACATATATATATATATATATATATATATATATATATATATATCGATAAAAAATTTGTTTAGAAAGCAAAGAAACTTAGGTACCTAACCCGTAGCTTAGTAGCTGTGGGTATCCGAATATAGAACGTGCCAACGATCGATCGCGAATTTACTTTCGAAGGCGAACCTGACGCCTCGAAAACTGGCTTATCCGATATACACGTATGTAACTATCTCTACCTACCCAAAACCTATACCTATATAATCTTTCCATACATATAGATATATATATATGTGTGTGTGTGTGTGTGTGTATGTATCTAGTTATATATCTTGCTCGCTCTCTTCAACGGTATCGTGGAGGCCAAACGATTCAACGTGAAAGGGTGTCTCGAGTAGAGGAAGGCGAGTTTTGAAAAACAAAGACGAAAGGGAATCAACCCTCCTCGCCCTCGGGCCACGGTATCTCTTTCTTTCTTTCTTTCCTTTCTTTCCTTTCTTTCCTTTCATTCTTTCATTCTTTCTTTCTTCCTTTCTTTCTTTCTTTCTTTCCTTCCTTCTCCCACCTGCGAATAAACGCAGCGCCTATCTCTCGTTTTTTTTTCCTTTTTTGTTTTTACGATCCATACCACCACCATCACCACCACCATCACCACCATCACCGCCACGATCTACCCTCCCTACCTCCCCCGTTAGCCGCCTTTTCTCTTCGTTTCGCCTCTCGAGCACGGATTCTTAATCGGACCCATTATCTTCGCCGAGCGATCATCATCCCGAAAACTAATTCGTATTTTTTACTACGAAACCGAAAACTCATAAATCAAAGCTCGCGCTGCGCCACGATTTTCGCTCGCTCTTTATCCTCCTCTCTTTCTATCTCTCCATCTCTCTCTCTCTCTCTCTCTCTCTCTCTCTCTCTCTTCCTTTCGTTCTTTCTCTTTCTTTCCTTTCTTTCCTTCTTTAAAAGTGCGCGCTGAACCGCGTGTAGACAATGGACCACGCGTCCATTTAAGGGATTCGAATGGACGCAATTTTCTATGGAACTTTGTAATTATGGGTAGTTTGTTGATGCAGCCAGGGTCCCCCTCCACACCCTCCTCCCTACCCTCCCCTCCCCTCCCCCCGATCTAAGGAGCCTAACCCTTCTCCACCCCCGTCCACGTCTCTTTTGTGCCCGAAAACCGAACGTAAAAATTGTCGAATTAAATTAAAAAGGATGGAACCGGAGGGGGGGGGGTAGGGGAGGGGAGGAGGACTCGTGAAAAATACTTTCTGCTTTCTTTCTTTCCCCCTCACCCTCCCCCTTTCTTTCTTATTGCTTTTTCTTTTTTCCTTTTTGCCTTTTCGTTATATGGTTATAGTAACAATGTTTCATCGTCGGGTCGGCACTCATCTATGGGGGGGGGGGTAGTGGTGGTAAAGGGGTGGTGGTTATAACGCGCAACAGTAGTCTGGTGATAATAGCTGGCTCGGAGTACTTAATAACCTGGAATCTGGATCATCGATCTGAGCTCGTTCACTTCCAACCGACCACGATTCACCGCAAAATTTTTTTCGATCGGGAGAACATTTTAACGCCGGCCTCTTTCGAATAATCCTTTTTCTTTCCCTCCTTTTTCTTTCTTTCTCTCTTTTCTTCCTTCTCTCGTTTCCATCTCTCGATCCTTCTCTCTTTTCTTCTCTCTTCATACTTTCTTTTCTTTTCTATCCCTTCACTTTCTAAATATATATATGTATATATATATATATATATATATATATATATATATATATCTCCGACGACGAGAGAAAAAAAATTAAGGAAAATAAAAAGAAAAAAGAAAGAAAAGGAAAGGAAAGAAATCGTGTATCGATCGTACACGTATATTTATTTATTATACGATCCTCGCGGCCCGTCCACGTCGGTCTCGTTGCTGTTCTATGCGAAAACGAAAGATTTATACCTCGTAATGAGAAATCATTAGCCGGCAGGCGTATTAGATAATCTTGGTAATTGGCAAAAATTGGTCTCGGCTCGACTTTGACTCGCGAGGTAGGTAAGTGGTCCCGAGACCACAACGAGAAGAGAGAGAGAGAGAGAGAGAGAGTGAGTGAGAGAGGGGCCTACGAATTTGAAAGGGGACTTTACCCTGAGGCTCTAGTCCTGATTTTTCTTTAGAAGCTCGACAAAATCGGCCTATGGATCCGTACTTTCGGATTGGTCGGATCGTCGCTCGAAAACAAAAAAAGAAAAAAGAATAAAAGAAAAAAAAAATAGAGAGAGAAAAATAAAAGAGAAAACGAATTCCCGATAAAACAAAAGGGATTTACTTCGGATGGATATTTTCGATGAAATTATTTCGAACGATTTTTACGAAACAACGGGCGCCGGTTTACGAGTGGGTTGGAAGGAGGAAGGGTTCGAGAAGAAAAATTTTCACGAGCGTTTTTCTTTTTCTTTTTTTATTTCATCCTCGTGCGTTCGCATCGATCTATCGATCGATCGTTCGATCCCTCGTCACCTCTGTCTTGTATCTCGAAATGTATATATATATATATATATATATATATATAAAACTACTTACATTGTCCAACGGGATAATAAATGACTAGGACAACGGACGCGAGAGAGAGAGAGAGAGAGAGAGAAAATAAAAAAGGAAGAAATTAAAGAAAAAAATGATGGAAACGTGGACGTTCCTCCCCCTTTTTATCCTCGTATAGCCACGAGTGATCAAACAATAGAATCGAAGGGATCCGTGTAGATATTAAAAAAGAAAAAAGAAAAGAAAAAAGATGGATAGATGGATAGAGAGAGAGAGAGAGAGAGAGAGAGAGAAGACGAATAAGATATGAACCCTAAAGTTGGGGTTGGCACGTCTCACGGTGTAACACGTGATAAAAATCAATCACTGACAATTGACAGCTTGCGAATCCAATTGCAAAAGTGGACATACACATTGGTCTGTATTTCTAATCAAATTAGACACAACAGACACGCGCACATACATACATACATACATACATAAATACATACATACATACACACACACACACACGCACACACATATATATATCGATCGAAAGAATAAAGAAATGTGAGAACGTATAGGAATCGAAGAATCGATCTAAAAATACGTGTGGCAAAATCTTTATTGAAAGTTACCGATCGAAATTAAAGTCGCGCGGCGGTACTACGTAATCTCGAGGGAAAATCTGCATATCATACTAGGCGTTCCCAATCAACTAATTAACAAAAAACCGTGGAACGGGCCATTAATCATCGTCGAGCCACTCGAAATACAGGCGCGTACCGAGGTATCTGATTGGCGAACCCTTTCGCATCCGCGTACTACGTCAAAGATGGAGGGCTCTCAGTACCACTAATTTCCGAGTGACCCTTTCGGGCCTCCTACAGACAGTCCATCCTGAACGCCCTCGAGATTTTATCGAGCTTAGCGATACGATTTATGGATGGTTCTCTTCTTTTTCTTCTTTTTTTTTTTTTTTCTTTCTCGTGTGGTTTTTTTGTTTTTATCTCTCTCTCGCTCTCTCTCTCTCTCTATTTTCGTTTCTTTTTCGTTTTCTCCGAAGGAAAAACAAAACGAAAAGAGAAAAAGAAAAGGAAAGACACTCCACGACGGGATTATCGCGAGAGAACAAAATTTTCTTCCCTCGATTCTTTTTAACCGTGTCGTTTGTTAAAAAAAAAAAAAACGCGTACGTAAAAACGCGTACGTAAAAACGAACGCACACGCGATAATACGCGGGAATATTTATATGTATGATCGTCCCAACGATTTCGAAGGATCGTAACGGGCAAACGTTAATATAATTTAATCCAGGAATACGTTGAAATTCCCTTGATATATGCGGACACATGTAGTCACTCGTCTACGTAGAATAAAAACGACAGAGTATCTTTCATTCGGCGAAGTCGACCGTACATGCACTAGAATAAATTTCTTCATTCGAGTTGTCTGCGGCATGTCGGTGCATTAAGTTACCCGACGAAATTGCACTCGGCAATAATACGTATGTAACTACGTACGTACGTATCTTTACGTACGTACGTATGTATGTACACACACACACACACATATATATATATATGTGTACATATATATATATATGTGTGTGTGTGTGTGTGTGTGTACGTATTTTATTAACCACGAATAACTACCATCTCCTCCCCCTTCCCCCCTCCACCCACCCACCCACCGTTCCTTCTCGCCTTTACCGACAAACGAGCATCCGTAATGAGATCATCAGCAATACGAATTCGTCGTTGTCGTTCTCCTTCTCTCTCTCTCTCTCTCTCTCTCTCTCTCTTTCGTATAATTACCGTGATACCGTCAATCATCATCCTCTTTCTCGATCTCCAATTTCTCTCTTCCTTACCTCCGGTAACCTTCCTTACCCTCTGACCCTTAAAAACCTTCACCGTCAGCCCCCTTCCCCTTGAACGTGGTTGCGTCCTCGAGAGGCGCCACTTAAAGCGAGTACGAAAGACGAAATATATTTTAACGTAGAGCCGCGTGGCGAAAGCAATCGTCGTCGTTCCGAGCTGCATCGAGCTCAATTATTCCAATGCAAGGCGGAGTTCAAAGAGCTTAATTCCGGGGCTAATATATTCACCCCTTTTTACTTGAACCCCGGAGATTTCGTATGTATTGCCAATTTTGCATTTATACTCGGCGTTGCGTCCATGAATAAATTCATCCCTCTCTCTCTCTCTCTCTCTCTCTCACTCACTCTCTCACTCTCTCTCGTTCTCTCTTCCTCTCTCTCTCTCTCTCTCTCTCTCTCTCTCTCTCTCTCTCTCTCTTTCTGTCTATCTATCTATCCGTCTCTTTCCATCTCTTTCTCTCAGTCTATATATATATATATATATATATATATATATATATATATATATATATATATATATATCTTTCATTTTCGATTATCTCTCTCTCTCTCTCTCTCTCTCGCTTTGTCCACACTTACTTTCTCCGACTCTTCTTCGCCGGCCTCGAGGCTAACTTTTAACCGTCCACTTTTTACGATCCCACGTAATTATCTATCTCTAATAATTATTTACTCGTTCGTTTCATCGTCATCACGTTCGTTCTACCTCATCTAGAAATGATTTTTCTTCGATAGAAACGCGGATAGATTTAAATAAATCTTACGCTATCTTTTACTCTTTCTCTCTCTCACTCTCTCTCTCTCTCGGTCTCTCACACGCTCGTTTTCTTTCTCTCTCTCTCTCACATACTCTCTTTTTCTCCACATCCTGAGCACCCCCTTGTCGAGAGTCGATTTGAACGAAAGCAGGGGATAGGTACCTACGTGCCATTTATCACTACGGGGGAAAAAGCGCGTGTCATCGGCCGTACCAAAACCCAGATGACTTCGTGAGACGCCTGTCAACAATATCGTTCCCTTCTCTCGGCGGTAACAGCGCCGATTTCGCTTGAAATCGCAACCCAGTCTCTCTCTCTCTCTCTCACTCTCTCTCTCGTCATTCTTTCTTTCTCTATACAATCTATCCATCTCTCTTTTTCTATTCTTTATCTCTCTTTACAAAGGAACACGGTACCGAAAACGTCCTGACGTCGTAAAGTATGAAAAGAATTTTTTACGATGTTACGATAAATAGAATCGTAATCGCTACGGATAGATTATATTTATTCTCTGTCCCTTTTCGAAAAATATATTAATACTTTAGTCCCATCAATTCGTTCGTTCGTTCGTTCGTTCGTTCGTTCTTTTTATTCATTCATTTATTTAATTTTCTTTCACTTCCTTCTTCTTCCTCCTCTTTCATCTCTCTTCTCTCACTACTTCCTCATCTTTCTCCCTCGAGAAAATCGAATTTCCTTCTTCTTCCATACTTTTCTTTTCTTCTTTCTTTCTTTGTTGTTTTTTTTTTTTCTTGTTTTTTATTTTTGTTATCTCTCAAATAGTTTTGCGTAGGTACTTGAGAAAGGGACGAGCGAGCACCCCGTTAGATATCGGCTAGTAGATTTCAAGCTGTCGAAGTGTGTACGGGCACGAAAACTTAGTCAATCTGCCGTTGCCGCCGCTAACTCATCCCATTTCGACCCCGATCGACCCTTTAAAGCCTTGCAACAAACTCTACTGGCAGTCGATACTGCGAAGGTAGCGGATCGTATTTCGAAAATCCTTCCCACCCCCACCCTCGGCCCGACCGACCATCCCTCTCACCCCTATCAACACCACCACCCACCCACTCCTGCCACCCTCATCCAACCCCCCTTTACTTCTCACGTCGTCACAAAGGAAGAACTTGAGAAACAAAGAGTAAGAGAGTGGCTCGAGTGCCACGGATAAGAGAAACGTTGGAACCCCCCCTCTCTCTCTCTCTCTCTCTCCCTCCGTCTGTCTATCCATCTATCTGTCTCTCTCATTAACTGTCACAAAAAGTACATTCTAATAGCTCAATAGAAAATACGTGAAATACGATCAACTATGCGTCTTAGGTCAATTGATTATAAATCGAACGCAATATATTCGCATCGAAACTCCCGAGTTATGTAGTGGGTTTGATGTACGTTCATGATAGTACAAAAAAAAAAATAAATATTTACGGACGTGTTAATCGATGGGAGATTGGCGAGCGATCGGATGGAGTGGGAGTGGGTGGGTGTGGGTGGGTGTGAGAGGGTGGGAGGACGGAGGAGAAAGAAACGCTCGATGATTTTGAGAGAGGGAAGAGTGGGAAAGGCTTTTGCGTTAATAGGAAATGTTTGTGCGGGGACGTTGGAGTCGAGTAAACGTGCCCTTAGGATATCAGAGATGTGGTCAGGGATTCCATCGTCGTCCTGCTGCTGTTCGTAGGAAAGTTCACGGTAGACGGAAGACGAGAATGTCTTTGAGTCCTGCAAGGCATCCTGCTTCTCGTTCTCCCGCCCACCACCCCCCACCCAGCTCCTCTCCCTTTCTCGTCTCATCTCTCTCTCTCTCTCTCTCTCTCTCTCTCTCTCTCTCTCTCTCTCTCTCTCTCTCTCTCTCTCTCTCTCTATCTATGTATCTATCTATCTATCTCTCTCTCTCTCTTTCTGTCTCGTTCGTTGCACAACGCTATACGCTTTCCTCCATCCTTCTCGCGTTACCAGCCAAACGGCCCTCGAGCTCTCGAGTAGGTAGCTTAGGGGTATGGAAAAAAATGCGCGTCTCACCCGAACTATGCCAACTCGAGAGTATAGAGAACAGGTATGCGGGTACTATATACTCTCAGTGCCCGGGGCACTAGTCCCCACGAGAATCCGGCACTGTTAAATCTTTGATATTTCTTTCCTTGTCTCTTTTTCTCGTTCTTTCATTTTTCTTTTCTTCCCCCGTTTTTTTCTTCTTCTTCTTCTTCTTTATATCAAATAATGAAACTGTCCGTCTCGAAAATCGATCCGAAAGAATTTTCTCCTTACGGGAATTTATTCTCGATTGCTATCGCGCATTTGGAAGTATAAGGAATTTATTGTCTCATTGTCGAACGATACGATTATAAACGACGAGATCGAAGAAGATGGAAAATGTATTTGCGTTCGAAAGGTATTATCGATTGACGATGAAGATGACAAAAAAGAAAAGAAGAAAGTATGGACGAAAGAAAATACGATCGATCCAATGGAATCGTTTGGAACTCTACGGTGGGAAATAATATATATTTGTATTAACGATCGACGATTTTTAACGATAGCGACTCGTGAAATTATCAGTGAGTGTGTATATAAATAGATAGACGGGATACGTAGAGAGCGTCGACGAATTTTAAAGGATCCCTTGCGAACGGTCAATCCACTTTACCAGGACCGATAATAAGTTTGTTGCTCGCAGCGAGCTAGAGCTCTCTCTCTCTCTCTTTCACTCTCTCTCTCTCTCTCTCTCTCTCTCTCTCTCTCTCTCTCGCTCACGGTCG
>OU427008.1:2637507-2650007 GCA_911387935.1 Dolichovespula saxonica
GTAGTAGAATGAGTGAGAGTGAGAGAGAGAGGGAGAGGGTGAGGGGTAGGGTGGGTGGTTTCACCAGCTCGAACATACACACACACACGCACGCGCACATATACATATATGTAATAGTCGACGAGGCACACACCATCATAGACAAATGTATCTTGTTAGCATACCATTTGTATGCATGGGGTTTTACATTCTCTCTCTCTCTCTCTCTCTCTCTCTCTCTTTCTCTCACACTTACCATCTATCCATCTCTCTTTCTCTCTATCTATCCATCTATCCATCCATCCATCTATCTCTATCTCTTTCTCGCAATCTTTCTCTTTCTCTTTCTCGCACTCAGCGTGTAAAGAGTGTGCGCTCGTTCACTGTACGGAACGTTTAGCTCTTAACTTCTTCGGCAAATCAAATGGAAATTCGTTTATGCTCGAGCGATGCTTAATCGATGCTAAAAAGCGGCCGCCAATAATCGCGAAGGCGAGATGATAATCTCGTTCGAGTGGTTTTGATCGGAGAAATGATCGAGATATTTTCCGTCTTGGCGAGCCGAATTGAAGTTTCAACGACGGCCGAGTTAACGTCTAATCTATCTGAAGATCAATTTTGGTGATCGACGAAACGAAATTAATTTTTGGTCGGGGTAATGTGAAATACGTTTGCTTTTCTTTTTTAAGCGAACTCGATACGAATAAAATAATGGTTCTACTTTTATGTTAAAACTTGGATTGATATTGTATCGGGTTTACTCCTATTTTTTTTTTTCTTTTTTATTTTTATTCTTTTTATATCTTCAATTTTTTAAAACGAGGAAAAAACGTACAAATTCTTCTTATTCTTTTCTTTTCTGTTTTCTTCCTCTTCCTTTTTTTCTTCTTGAATCCTCCCGAGAGTGGAAATAACGTATGAAAAATATTGTACTCTTAATAAACGTAAATAAAGTTGTTCTTCTCTCTCTCTCCCTCTCTCTCTCTCTCTCACACACACACACGCACACGCACACACACACACAGAGACACACTCACTATAAAAGACATAATAGAAGGAAGGCGATCTATTTCGAGTGTAAAGAAAAAGAAAGGAGAGATAAAAGGAACAGGATAGAAGAAGAAGAAGAGGAAGAAAAAAATAGAAGGAAAAAAGGCAAGAGAAAAGGAAAAAAAAGGAGAAAAAAGGGAGAAAAAAAAATTGAGTAGCATTTTCCAAGAAAGAACGGGGCTTGTTGTATGTGTTACGTGGTCTAGGTGTATAATGTTGATTTTCTCGGAAATTGTTTTTCGCGCTTTTTCAATCGGCGTATACCTTAATGAAGTGTAAACGCACGGCTCATTTGTTTAACGGCATAGAGAAGGCGTCGGAGGAAGAAAAAGGGTGCGGCGAGAAGAAGATGCCGAGCTAGACGATAATTATAGAAATTTACGGCGCTCCTGGTTTATTCGTTATCGAAGCAAACGACGAAATAATCAACGATACGAAACGATACGAAACGAAACGAATTGAAGGAACGTACGAAAGAACGAAGGAAACTTCGATGAAGTACAGTCGAGGAAGGGTACGTTAGAACGAAGGGTTCGACCAAAGGGTCGAACGGGACGAGTAAGACGAACCGAAACTCGACGACTACGACGACGACGATATTCTTTGCGTCATTATCGCGATTTAATTATGTCGATTCCTTTGAGTCTCTTCATTTAGACGCTGCCTGACTGGCTTGAAGTCGTCTCCTCTTTCTCTCTCGCTCTCTTCCCTCCGTCTATCTTTATTTTCACCCTTAGTCCCTTAATACCCTCCCGCAAATATCGTCCGGTGTAAATATTTTCAAAAACGTTAATCACGCTAATTCTTTTAAACTCCTCTCCAAAAATCTAATTAATATGTGGAATTATTTCGTTGAATTATTTAACCTTAGATCATTCGTTTTTATTTACTTTGTATTAAATTAATAAATATATATATATGTGTGTGTGTGTATGTATTTATTTATTATACATATATATATTAATAATGCAATTATCAAAATTTTGTATATACATGTATATATAAATAAATTTATAAAAATACTAAAACGATTTCCCCTAAAGTTTGATAACCGAGATACAGAGAGACGTAAGAAGAGTTGCGGTTCTTAAGGCGCAATCACTCTCTCTATCTCACTCACTCTCACTCTCTCTCTCTCTCTCTCTCTCTCTCTCACACTCTATCTCTGTTTCTTTTTCTATCTTTCTCTCTCTCTTGCTATCTAAGGACCCTCGCTTTCGTGATTGATTAACTTCTTTTTTTCCCGGCCGACGAGGACACTGAAGGCAACGTGGAAGGACGATGAGAAACGTAATTATAATTTTTATTCATTAGCGCGCCGTCGGGGGAGTACGAGAGGATCCGGAGAGAGAAAAGATGAACGAACGAAAAAAAAAGAAAAAAAAAAGAAAGGAAAGAAAAAGAAAAAGAAAAAGAAAGGAAAGAGATATTACACAGAGTTTGATTTCACGATTTGATATAAGTTCCTTGCGGTTTCGAGATACGATTATATTCTTTCATACAAAAAAGGGACGACCGCCGCCAAGGACGATCAATATTCATTTAAAAAATATTCCTCGAAGGGCCGCAACGAACTCTGTTAATATCCTTAAGCTAGCTATATAGCCTGATCGTCCTTATCTCTCTCTCTCTCTCTCTCTCTCTCTCTCTCTCTCTCTCTCTCATTCTCTCTCTCATTATCTTTCTCGTTAATAGATACGCGAGTGCGTGTATGGGTGTAAGTGAAAGAAAAAAATAAATAAATAATAATAATAATAATAATAATAATAATAATATCTCAAACGATACAATCGAGAATTTATATCGATGGTACTGTTTCAAATACACACCGTGGATATATACCATATGTATTTCTAAATCGTAATATTGTACGTACCGGGGGATTATGCTTTCCGCAAACATGAACAATAGCTCCGACGTTGTAAACCATAACGCGTGTAGTAAAGCTTGTGTTGTAACGCGTTCGTGTTTCCCTATAGTCGCTTAACCTGTGTTCTCTAATCAGGAAAGCGTCGGACGTTGCACGAGATACTTGCCTAGCTTACCCCCGATTGATGATTCTAAAAGAGACACTTCCTTTGTCGTACGAATAAAGAACTTTAAGCATTTCGACTTGAGAAAGTTCTTATCGGAAGACTTTTAAGAGGAATTAATGAATCAAGGCAACGAGAGAGAGAGAGAGAGAGAGAGAGAGACGGAGAATGAAAGATAGATAGATAGATAGATAGAGAAAGAAAGACAGAGAGTTGAGAGTGATCGTTGAAGTTAAAATGAAAAATGAAAAAAGAAAGAAAGAAAGAAAAAGAAAAAGTAGATAAAACGTCGACGGTTATTGATCATCGTTCAAAACATTATCTATCTTTCTCTCTCTCTCACTCTCTCTCTCTCTCTCTCTCTCTATCTATCTATCTATCTGTCTGTCTTTCCTTTTTAATTATCAAAGATCATTTATAATTATTTCGAATAACAAAGAACTCTTTTCGTCATTCACGATTATGATCCGAGTTATTTCATACGAACGAATCAGAAAAAATGGTAAGAAAATGTATTTTTCGATCGCGAATCCGACGGATTCGACGAGAGAGAGAGAGAGAGAGAGAGAGAGAGAAAATACAAATAGCAAAAAGAGGAAGGAAAAGGAAGAACTAAATCTAAAATCGTCTTTTTTACCCAGCCCACCCCCCGGCCCGCCCCTCCTCACGAAAACGCGTGCCGCCGGCAACGATTCGGCAACGACGATGATTCCACTCGACGCACAAAGAGAGAGAGAGAGAGAGAGAGAAAAAGAGAGAAAGAGAGAGAGAGAGAGAGAGAGGGCAATAACTTTAAACCGAATCGAACCCCCGAGACATCGTCCGTGAGTGGCTTATTTGCATGCCGACCTGAAAATCCCGCGCACCCTCTTCTTATGCCATTCGAAGTCAGCCGGCACTCGACATAAGGTGGCAGTGGTGATGGTGGTGGTGGTGGTGATGGTGGTGGTGATGGTGGTGGCCCTGGCCCGTTTGCCAAGGACTAAACGCGTGAGTAGTCCGCCACGTCGCGATCGTTTAGCACTTTCCCGTAATTTTTTTTACCCCGAAGGAACCTCCCTCTTTTATATTTGCATAGCCGCGAGCCCAGTTCTCTCTCTCTCTCTTTTTTTTCTATCTATCTCTATCTCTCTATCTTCACCCCTCTCTCTCTCTCTCTCTCTCTCTTTCTTTATACGTTCCGGGGACGCGTCAACGATAAAAATCGATGTTCTCTAATCGAAGCAAAACACTCGGCTTGCTCATTATATTTGTATTCCGTTGTGGCGTTCTCTTCCGATCGGTGGTGGGTTGGGGTGTTGGGGTCGGGGTTGTGGTTGGGGTTGGGAGGGGTAAGGAAGGAAAGAGAGAGAGAGAGAGAGAGAGAGAGAGGAAATAAAAAAAAAAGGAAAAGGTCTTCTCAAGCGTTCGAGAAAATAAGAATCGATCCCCGCCTATGGAGAATAAATACACACGAACGTTCCCTTGATTTACAACGGTTGATTTTATACGCCCCAAATTGTCCGAACGTTTCTCGCGATAAGTTTCATACACCCACCCCCCACCCCCCACACACACACCCACCCCCGTCCCTTCTTGGTCTCCTTTATGAGCGATCTAATTTCTAGAAGAAGAAATATTATACGTTTATATATGTATATGTATATATATATATATATTTTTTCTTTATACGATCTTTATTCGTATTTAGATTTTTTAAGCGTTCTCTCGTATAAATGTCTGAGGTATTGTAAGGACGAGTTTCGTAGAGATACGAGACGACATTTTTATCGGGGATAGAGTTCGTTTTACAATATTTGATAGAATTTCGTAATACATCTTTTTCGAAATCTACGTGATACGAATATTTTAATAATTGATTATATCCGACTATTCTCACGGAGACAACTATTCTCTTTATTTATCTTTTTATTTGTTTATTTGTTTATTTCTCTTCTCCCGTAATAACAATATCTTTGCATCGATGATCATTAAAATTAAATATAATCGTGTATAATATTTCTCGCCTTTAACAAGTCATTTTGTTTTAACTTTTGAATTGTCGAAAAATAAATTTAATACGTATACATACATATATATATCGTGTGTGTGTGTGTGTGTGTGTGTGTGTGTAAATGTATAAAATATTATATAAACAAATATTATATAAAATATAAATGTATAAATATATATATATATGTAAATGTGTGTGTGTATGTGTGTGTGTGTGTGTGCGTATGAAAATAAATGTTGAATTTGAAGATTTGGAAGAAGAAAAAAGAAAAGAAAAGAGAAGAAAACGTTATAAATTATAATAGAAAACATTTCGGACCTTATACGTGGAGACATCTACAGAGAGAACGGCAGAGAAACGAAGCAAATACTGCTCGGTCGATATGAAACGGAAGAACACAGTCATATATATATATATATATATATATATATATATATATATATATCAAGATAATTCGTATCGTATATCCTCCTCGTTTTACTCCCGAAAATATAGGCGCGATAAAATCCAGCGAAATTAATGGACAAAACCTATCCCGATATTACCAATCAAAATTTTATTACAAGGACACGTAATGCTAATTATCTTCGACGCGTCGACGGTAGATAATATCGTCGGTGCTAATTAAAACAGTAATCCGAATAAAAGATATTCCATTTAATAATTAAAGTCTTAACGAACGCCGAGGAAGAAACGAAAGACAATACCAAAAAAAAAAAAATAAAGAAAAGAAGAAGAAGAAGATGAAGTTAAAAATACCTACTCAATACGAGACGATGGAATATGAAATTATTGGATTGTGAGATAAATAGAGAGAGAGAGAGAGAGAGAGAGAGAGAGAGAAATAAAAGAAAATAAAAAAGAGAATATAAGAAAATAAAAGAAGGGGGAAAAAAGGGGGTGGAAGAAAGAAGAAAAATTTGTAGTTAAAAAAAAAAGAAAATCCAAACGATGCGATTGTAGAGGAATAAAGAGAGAGAGAGAGAGAGGAAAAAAAAAGGAAAAAGTCTTGAACATTGAGGAAGCTTTAAAATGTGGAATATGTAAAGTCAAAAGAGGAAGGAAGGAAGGAAGGAAGGAAGCATCGAGGATAGAAAAAAGAAAAAACAAGAAAAAAGAAAAGAAAAAATGAAGGAACCACAAAAATGTCGAGACTCGTGCCGGATTGTAGAGAGAAAGTTGGGTAAGGCCAAAAGAGATATAGATGGGGATTGGTTGGGTAAGGGTAGCCGCGCGGTAAGGGGTGCGTTACGGGGGTGTCTTTTACTAGCAAAAGGGGGTAGTAACGCTCGGTTCGTTTTAAAAAATAAAGCGTACGTACGTAGTGGATTTGCGGCTACGAGGAGCGTGTTTGCACGGTCGGTGGGAGGGGGTGGGTTGGAGATGTGCCGAAAGAGAGAACAGAGACAGAGACAGAGACAGAGAAAGAAAGAGAGAGAGAGAGAGAGAGAGAGAGGGAAGGACGGTAGGAAGGAAAAAGAAAGAAAGAAAGACAGAAAGGAAGAAGGAGTAAAGAAAGGGGTTGGTTGGAGAGGGAAAAAAAAAGAAAAAAGAGAGATAAAAAAAAAAGAAAAAAAGAGAGAGAGGGAGAGGGAGAGGGAGGAAAAAAGGGAAGCGGGGGGTGGCGGTGTGGCGAGCGGGTGCAAAGGCAGACGCCTTCGCTGGTTTCATTAACCCCACGCATTCATAATCTCGAGTGTGTTGGACGTGCGAATATAGATTGAGATGGGAATGAGACCGTTTTGTTCTGCGTCGTGTGTTCGCGCGAGTAGCCCCACCTACCGAGAGAGAGAGAGAGAGAGAGAGAGAGTGATAGAGAGAAAGAGAGAGAGTGTGTGTACCGTCAAAGGAAAAGGGGGTGCATTTGAAAAGATAGAAAAGTGTGTTCGCTGGGTGTTCGCCGTTAGCGTTCCCGTATATCGTTTTATGTTTGTACCGTGTAAATAGACAGTCTCAGTCGATTCCTGGTGTCTCTTTTGGGGATCCTCGAATCGTACTCGACTTCAACCTACCACCCTATCCTGATGATCTAAGCGAATTTCGCGGCCAAGGATACAAGCCTAATCGACTACCACGGGGTGCCAAAGACCGATTCCTCGAGGGTCCTCAATCTTCAGATCGACCGATAACGTTAATACCACTACTACTACTACTTCTGCTACTACTTCTGCTACTGATACTACTACTACTACTACTTATCTCGGGTCTCCTTTTTCAAACCTTTCTTCTTGTATATACGCACGGGCGCGGGCACGCACTAAAGACAATATTTGAAAGAACAATACCGTCGATATCATCGTATCAACGATTAAGTTCAATTTATTTCACGTCACTGAGCGTACGTATTTGAAATGAAAATTCGATTGATATCGCTTAAATTAGAGAGAAATTACGTTGGAACGTTCGTACTGATTTGTTTGTTCTGTTTTTTTTTTCTTTTTTTTTTATTTTTTTTTTCGAAAGATAGTTCGAAAGAGAGTAAGGTGGGGTAGGTGGGTGGGTGGGGACATTATTTTGCTATCTTCGAAGATCTTTCTCTCTCTCTCTCTCTCTCTCTCTCTCTCTCTCTCTCTCTCTGTGTGTGTCAAAGTTAGTTGCATTTAGGATTGCTGTGGTAGAGGTTGTCGGCTGGCCGTGGCTTGCAACATGAGAGGCGGACACCGTTGGGATTGTTCGAACGGGGGAGAGGGGGTGGAGAAGGAGGGGTGGCTCTGTGGTGGTCGGGTTCCGACGGTAGACAAGCGTGGATCCTGCTGCTGCTACTGCTGCTACTACTGCTACTACTGCTGCTACTACTGCTGCTACTACTGCTACTACTGCTGCTGCTGTCTGTGAGGACCGACAACTCGTAAGGAACGAAGGAAGCGAACGGAAGAGAAGAGAAAGCAAGAGCCAAACACGGATGAGAGAAGAGAAGAGAAGAGAAGAGAAGAGAAGAGAAGAGAAGAGAAGAGAGAGAGAGAGAGAGAGAGTAGCTTAGGGTGTGCTATGTGTAGCCGGGTCGATTCAGCCCCGGGCACTCGACTCCAAGCTACCTCTATCTGCTGTATTCCCTCTATTCTCTCTCTCTCTCTCTCTCTCTTACTCTCTCTTACTCTCTCTTACTCTCTCTCTCTCTCTCTCTCTCTCTCTCTCACTTTCCGCAACCATCACCACGGTGTTACCTACCGACGACCATCCCCCTCCGCCATCTCCGCATCCTACGTTGCCTCTTTCTCTTCTCCCAGCGCAACCCCAATCCTCTCCTCTCCTCTCCTCTCCTCACCTCACCTCGCCTCGCCTCACCTCGCCTCGCCTCGCCTCTCCTCTTCACTCCTCTCCTCCGCTCTACTCTCTTCTCCTCTCCGCCACCCTCCTGTGGTCGTGCCACTAGGTGCCGATACAACTTCCCACCACCGACTACTACTATTCCGAACTACTCCGTGGCCACCGGTTATCGCACCGATTCCGAAGAGACGAGAGACTGGATCAAACCCAATCAGGATGGTGGGAGAAAGCGGGGGTAAGGAGGGGGGGGGGAGGGGAGGGGGTGTAGGATCCCTCATACGATCCTATAGGATTCTAAAATCATCCTTAGGTACTATTCATCCCCATGGCTTTTATCTTAGACGATAGAAAATACTTCTCGTATATCTCTCTCAATCTCTCTGTCTTTATCTCTCGTAAAAAATAAAAATATCTTACATTGATTTCTTCGTTCTATTATCGTACGAATATAAGAAGGAATATTCGTTGAAGAAAATTTGATTTTTTTTTTAAATTAAAAACGAAGTGATAAACTTGAAGACACCGAAACCCTCGTCGTCGACGTAGTCGACGTTGTCGTCGTCGTCGTCGTCGTCGTCGTCGTCGTCGTCGTTGTTCGCCATCTTGCGCAATTGCACATTGGAGTATGGTCGATGGCAAAGTCGGCCGAGAGAGAAAGAGTAAGAGTGAGAGAGAGAGAGAGAGAGAGAAAGAGAGTAAGAGAGAGAGAGAGAGATACAGTAGACGGGGTAGGAGTCTCCCACCGAGAGAACTAGAGACTTCCGTTCCCCGATTACATCTTGGAGAAACGGCGTACAATGGCAGCGGGAGCTGAAATCAGGCGGTACCCAACATCTCTCTCTCTCTCTCTCTCTCTCTCTCTCTCTCTCTCTCTCTCTCTTCTTCTACCTCTACTTCTCTTTCTCTCTTTCACTTCGGCTTAGCTGTACTCGGGGTTCCCAGGTCGTGGCTTCGTAAGAATACGAAGCTCCTCTGCATAGGGGCGGTTCTCCGTTAAAACGGAGAAAGCGTAGAGAGCGCCCGAGAGGGAGAGAGGGACGAAGAGAGAGAGAGAGAGAGAGAGAGAGAGAAAGACAGAGTGAGAGTGAGAGAGTGAGAGAGAGAGAGAGAGAGAGACAGGGGTCTATTTGTACGCAGACGTAAACCCACCTGGACTCTCTCCGCGCGCATTGGTTTCTACAACTGTGCCGTTTGTCTGTACGTCTGATGACGTCAACTACGAGGCTCCACCCAAGCCGTTGCTTTTCGTCTGTGTCTGCTCTTGCTCTTGCTCTGCAACTGGCTCGATTCCTCTACGGGGTGGCAAACTCCCGTTTGCGAGTATACGAATCTATATATACATATATATATATATATATATTTGTGTGTGTATGTGTGTGTGTGTGCGTCTGTCTGCGTGTATACGTATGAGAGAGAGAGAGAGAGAGAGAGAGAACTGAACTCGCGGTGGAGGTGGTCGTTCCAAGACGGATCTTGGAAAGGCGCTTGCGCGCCGAACTACTGGATCGTTTATTTGTATCTGTCATTGCCGGCTAAGGAAAGGGGAGGAAGGTCTTTCTCGTCTGGGTGAGAAAGAGAGAGAGAGAGAGAGAGAGAGAGAGAGAGATCCCCTTCTTCTTTCTTCCAACCTCTCCTCCTACTAACTTTACCTATCTCTCTCTCTCTCTCTCTCTCTCTCTCTCTCTCTCTCTCTCTCTCTCTCTCTTTTACTCTCTTTCATTCTCTCATTCCTCTTTCTCCCTCTATTCACCCTTCCTACCACCCTTATTCCTTTCTTCTTTCCGTTCGCTTCTACTCCTCCCTTCCTCCCACCCACCCCACCCCACCCCCCGTCTCCCCCTCTTACCTTTCTACGCCATACACCGGATTCAGAATTCAAAGTTTCTACGAAAGTCACCGATGAGAATTTCTATCGTACGATGTAAAAACCACCTTTCTAACGTCTATCTTAGTCGATCAAATCGAAATAATTCATTCCATTAATTATTTTAGTCGATATCGTTATCGTTATTATTGTTGTTGTTATTGTTTGTCGTCGTCGTTGTCGTTTTCGTTATTATTATTATAACATTGCGATGTCCATGAGCTAATACGTAAGGATCGGTTAAGTTCGATGTATTATTACGCGGGGCGCAGACAAGTGAAGTTTCTCTCGGCTTTATTTCTTTGAAAAGGGTAGAAAAAGATAGGGTCGAGCATAACCCCACCCAACCGACCACCCATCCACCCACCAACCCAACCCAACCCCCCCCCCTCACCCACGCCGTACTTTGCCGAAACCTTTTGCTAAGAGGTGGCCGCGGCTAAAATTTATTTCTCGTCCTACGTTAAAGTGCTGTGAAACAGAAAACTCCGAGCGTAGACCCGTCCGTCGGTGCTGTGGTCCAGACTAAAGGGTTTTAACTTACGCCTCTCTCTCTCTCTCTCTCTCTCTCTCTCACTCTTTCACTCTCTTTCTCTCTCTCTCTCTCTCATTCTCTCTTTCTCTCTTTTAGCCGTGACCCCGTCGACTCGGTCGAGCCGCAAGAACGCTGGTCGATGTCCAGGAAATTCAGAATAAGTTTTTCCAAGCAACGAGAAAATAAGTAGAGAGAAAGAGAGAAAGAGAAAGAACGAAAGAGAGAGAGAGAGAGAGAGAGAGAGAGACAAACAGATACACGGGATAACGTGTTCGACGTGTTCGATGAACGAAAAAAAAAATATAAAAGCTAGAAGAATGAAAAAAAAAATGAAAAAAAGGAAAAGAGAGAAAGAAGAGAGAGAGTGTGTGTGTGTGTGAGAGAGAGAGAGAGAGAGAGAAACAAAGGAAAAAATTTTTGTTACCGGTTCAAAATGCGCAGGAAAATTTTTAGACGCAGAAGAATGTGTATCGGCGTGGATAAAAAATATTTAACGCTAGAAATTCTTCATCGTGCGTTACGGATGGCAAAAATTGGTCGGCTCTTGACGCGAGTCCCTCCGAACATCACTCTCTCTCTATCCCTCTCACTCTCACTCTCTTTTTCTCCCTCCATCTCTCTCTCTCTCTCTCTCTCTCTCTCTCTCTCTCGCTCACTTTGCCCGGCGGCGGGCATCGCACGCTTTGATGAAACCAATTAGCTCGTTTTTAACGACAGCTCGTGCCAGCCCTCCGGTTATGGGTACGCGAGTAAAATGTCACCCCTCTAAACCGTTCTCGACCCTCTATCTATCTCTCTCTCTCTCTCTCTCTCTCTCTCTCTCTCTCTCTCTCTCTATCGATCTATCCATTTATCTATCTACCTTTATTTCTCTAGCTCGTTCTTTTCTATTTATCCATCTATCCGTCTGTCTATCAATCCATCTGCGCTGATCCTGAGACTCTCGACACACACAGACGCACAGACACACACACACACACACACACACACATAGAGAGAGAGAGAGAGAGGTGTACGACGATAACCTTGACTTATAAAAATATACTCAGCACGTGTACTCAGGTAAGACAGTTATGGACGCAGTATAAATATGGCTCGTATATGCTCGTCAATTAACCGTAACGAACGAATAATGTAGTGGTGGCATCGATAACGACGGCATTGCTCTCGTAACGCGTTATCGATAAAATAACAGAGGAAAGAAGATCGAAGGTATACCATCGTCTCGTAAACCTTTCGTATTTATTCGAACCGTTCCTTCGTTTCTATAACGTTATAATACTTACTTACTTACATACATACTTGCTTACTTACTTACTTACTTACGTACGTACATACGTACATACGTAACACACACATATACACTATCTTAATATATATATATATATATATATATAGAGAGAGAGAGAGAGAGAGAGAGAGAGAGAGAGAGTACTTTCCGATCGATCCTCAGGACTATATTTAATGACTACTCCGTATACGTTATCGCGCGAGCTAAATATCTAATTAAAGTTCCTCGATTGTGACGCACGAAATAAACCGACATCCATCTAAAATAGAATTTGATGGAAAAGTCTTGGCGGGTGGAGAAGGGGCAGGGGAGGGGGAGGGGGAGGGGGAGGGGGAGGACCGGTAAAAAAAAAATCGACGGACAGATACAACGATCGCGATGAGTTCAGTTGTAACCGCGACTTGTACCTGAAACGATTTTAATTACATAGAATCGCGTTCGAGCGCGAAAGAAAGAAAGAAAGAAAGAAAGAAAGAAAAGGAAGAAGA
>OU427008.1:2655007-2657507 GCA_911387935.1 Dolichovespula saxonica
CCGAGCAATACTTTTCCCGTCAGCCAAATAGCCTGAACTTACTCATAGGTCGCCGTTAACCAAGGATCCAATTCCTTCGATAGCTCCGACGGTGATCTCCGATCGATTTTCTCGAATTAAAAAATTCGAGAGACCTGTCACCCCTCAAACCACCTAACCCCTCGCCCGATTCCGAGCACACCCTCCCACACCACCCCGTCAGACTCTTCCATCTTCTCTCTTTCGCTTTTGTGAGGAAGAGCTACGCAAAGATAGGGGCTAAACTTTTTGAATGACAATGCAATACGTACAAAAGTCGAGCGTTGAAAGAGGACGTAGAGGAATAAAGAGAGAGAGAGAGAGAGAGAGAGAGAGAGAGAGAGAGTGAGAGTGAGGTCACTTGCGTCAGAGAGCCAGTTATAACCCGCGAAGATACGGAAGACAAGGAAAGAGGGCAAAAGAGTAGGTGGTGTGGTGTGGTGTGGTGTGGTGTGGTGTGGTGTGGGCGGCAGACGATATGTATTATTGATGCGCCTCTGTCGCCAGTCGACCTCCCCCTCTCCCTCCTCTTCTTTCCCTCTCTACTCATCTTCCGAGTATCACCAGCCCTCGCTTCCCCTCTCCTCTCTCATTCTCTCTCTTTCTCTCTCTCTCTCTCTCTCTCACTCACTCTCATTCTCTCCCTTTTTACCACGGAATACTTACATACACATATACATGCATAGTTCATAATGCAATACATTCCTTGAGAGATCTCAATAGTTACTTATCTCTCTCCCTCTCTCTCTCTCTCTTGCTCTCTATCTCTATCTCTATCTCTCTCTCTCTATTATGACTACTGTTATTTATGAAAAGAATTAGAATATTTCAAAATAGTGATTTTGTCAAATCGTGGTACGGAAAGAAACGGAAAAAGGAAAAAAAAAAGAAGATGAAGAAGAAGAAAAAAAAGAGGAAAGAATGAAAGAGAGAAGAAAAAAGAAGAAGTTACGGACGACACGATGGTCTTCCAAACGTTGAAATAAGTAATCGTAACTTTTTGAAGTTTTTTTTTTTTTTCTTTTTTTCTTTCTTTCACGTAAAACTCGCATCATTCTTCTTCTCTTACTTTTTTTTTTCCTTCCTTCGATCGTCTCTCCTCGTCTCCTTTTCTCTCTCTTTTTTCTCGTTTTTCTTTTCATCTCCCTCTCTCTCTCTCTCTCTATGCTTCTTCCATTGAAATTTAAATGAAAAGAATATTGTCGTCCGATACGATTGTCGTAACGATAGATATAAAGAGAGAGAGAAAGAAAAGAAAGAGAAAATAGAGACAGAGAGAGAGAGAGAGAGAGAGAGAGAGAGAGAGAGAGATGAGAGATGAGATATAAAAAGTATTTTTTTTCTTCTTTTGCGAATATGGTGCAATAATTACAAGTCCAACGAATTATCCCATGGTCGAACGATTACGGATAAGAACGTCACGTTTCCACCGTAGGGATTCAACGTGGAACGGTGCCTTCCTTCATTAATCTCGTAGCAATCGAAATTAGCATAATTGACGGAGCGGAGAATGGCGCACCCTGTTCGACTCCAAAACGCCATCTCGCATAATCTCACCATATATCTCACTCAGTGTTTTCCGATAAAGCACGCATCCGGACGCAAGGACGACCGATCCTCCTCCACCTCCTCCACCTCCTCCACCTCCTCCTCCTCCTCCTCCTCCTCCTCCTCCTCCTCCTCCTCCTCCTCCACCTCCTCCTCCCTCCCAATCCTCCCGTGCCTTGGACCGTCGGTAACGCTTCCGAGATATTTGTCATGCAACGACGGTGCCACGCCGTAAGAATCATAGATAAGGGCTGGACTCCTCTTTTTTTTATTTTTTGTTATTTTTTTGTTTTTTTTGTTTTTCGATCGCGGGTTCGATTTTCTTCGGAAAATTATCGAGCGTCGTATATTCGAAGTAATATTTCGTTCGCGAAATCTGACATAATCGGATCGTTGACGTATCAATTTTTACGATTCGTCGTTTTAAAAGAGAGAAGAAGAGAAGGAACGCAAAGAAAAAGAAAAAAAAAAATAGAGGAAAAAATTATACAAGTCGAGTAATTTTCGTGAAGGTTAAAATATTAATTAAAAAATCATTACCCGAGGGTTTACCGACCGTTTCGCTATTTCGTTCCACTTCTATTTCTTTCTCTATCTCTCTCTCTCTCTCTCTCTCTCTCTCTCTCTCTCTCTCTCTCTCTCTCTCTTCACTCCCGACGACACATCTCCTTGAGCAAGACGTATCGACGCAGATTTTTTCCACATCAGTCATTTATCAAAGTCCTTCGTATTACGGCACCTCACCGGCACTCAATACATTCGGAAGCTAGCCACGGATTTAAGTAACAAGACGGGACGAAAGTGGATGAAGGAGGTAGGGGTTGGAAGGGGGAGGGAAGGAAAAAGGGAAGAGAGGAAAAGAGATGAAAAAAGAAACAAAAAAAAGATAGAAAGAAAGGGAAGGAAATGTTTATTGATCATTTAACCGCGCGTA
>OU427008.1:2672507-2707507 GCA_911387935.1 Dolichovespula saxonica
TAATAATAATAGCGCCATCACAAAGATGAATTGAAGGATCTTCAAAGATAATATGTCACTTGATGCCTGTTTGGTATGTAAGATTTTTCGAAAGGGTTTGTCGGCCCTTTCGGAAGTTTCGATCTAAGATGGAATTATTTGTGACAAGGGTCCCCTTACCCTCGAAAAAAAAAATTGATCTGTCTCGGCGATTTTTTTTTCTCTTTTTTTTTTTTAGAAAAAAATCATTAGATTTCATAATGAACCCGGTGGACACATTTCGTTTGGATACTCTATATATACATATACATATACATATATATATATATATATATATATATATATATATATATATATATGTATGTATATTTATGATACTAACACAAGAGATAAATTTATCTAAGAAGATATAAAATTATTATATACGTCATACGAATTTTTTAAAATCGAGACGTTCGTCATTAAAATTTCAATTTATGTACACACGACGTATGTAGTTATATTGAGACCTTGGCTCATCGAAATTTTTTACAGTTGACAAGCATATTCTCCATTTTTCTCTCTCCATCTCTCTCCCTCTCTTTTTCTTTCGTTTCTTCTTCTCTCTCTCTTTTTTTTTCTTTTTTTTTACTTTTCAAAAAGTATATCTGCCGTTTCACAAATCCACAATTCCATCCTGTCATAGAGTCGGATAGAGTTTAATCAAGATCCAATCGATGCACCAACGCATCGTCATCGTAATATTTCCCCGTTTGGTATTACATCGTTCAAATTTTTTCACTCGAGACAATTTCAATGTGTAATAACAATAATCGTCCCGTTCGATTAATTAATACGTATTCTCACTGAGTGATTCGTGCATACTTGTACCACCGGAGGGTGATAATGGTAACTCTCCACTTTCATATTTGCTACAACGACTGTTATACTCTGCCTGCAGAGCGGCTTTTACCTAGAAATTGACGTATATCATGTTCATTGTTAAACCATAGAAGAAGTTAGTTTTATATACGTGAAGGGAATGGATCGGTGAGGGATTAAGGGGGTTAGAAACAACCCTTACATTAGCCCTTTCCTCCTCCAACCTCTGTCTGACCTCTTCGTGTTGCCTCTCCAAATCGGTTCTCTTTTTCTCATAAATTTTTTTCAATCTGGTACACTCGTTAACACCCTTCTCAACTGTCGACTTAGCGACCTCCCTCTTCATCCGATCTAATTCGGCCTTGTCCTTGTGTACCTTAGCCAACTGCTTGACCTATGTGTGTTTTAAACGTATAATATACATACATATGTATACGTAAAAAATATTTATGTAAAAAAAATAAAAAATAAAACTAACAAATCCATCAAAAGTTATACCACTTAACATCAACATTTTTTTTTTTTTGATCATTTTTGTTCTTTTTTTTTTTTTTGCTTCCCCTCTCCTACCTCTCGTTCGAAGAGTGAAATCACTCGAAATAAAATAAAATAAAATAAAATAAAATAAAATAAAATATATATATATACCTCGCCGTGCCTACTCGCTTGAAGTTTACGCATAACATCGGCCGTCTCCCTTTCCTGCAATACCTTCAATGTTTTCAATTGATTCGATTGCGACGTACGCATAACCTTCTCGACTGTCGCGAACACGCTCTCGTGATATTTCTCTTGTAGCTCACGTTCCTGTTGTACGTGGGCCTTACAAACTGCCAATAATCGTTCGCTTTGGCTCCTAGGTATGCCCCTTGATAGACCCTCGACGCCCTCGCGATTTTCCATATCGGTACACTCGGATGTATCCGCAAGGGCCAAAGTACTCAAACCCACGTCGCTTGAGAAACTGTTCGGAGTTAAAATAAACCAAAAATAAAATAAAATAAAATAAAATAAAATAAAATAAAATAAACAACAACAAAAAAAGCATCGATTTAATTATTATCTCGGATAAGTAAATCTCTCTTTCCGTCTCTCTCACTACACACACACACACACACACACAACACACACCATGCATAAATACATACATACATACATAAATACATACATCGAGATACTAACATGTTTCTGCTTGATAATCGTTTCACCAATTTGTGACTCATGCAAAACTTGGACTTATGCCTTTCGCCATCCAGAGAGCCCTTTTGGGACTGCACACGTATCTTTTCCTTCTCGTGTTTCTTCCTCAAAGATTCCAACTTTTTCTCAAGCTCCGACTTCTTCTCCCTAACGAGCTTATTTTCCATAAGTTTTTCCAACGATTCGGCCACTATGTCTTCACTCGCTAAAAAAAAAAAGGTGGTGGGGGGTTTAGTGAAAAGAATAGGGGATATTACGAATGCATCTTTGTAATTTTTTTTTTTTTTTTTTTTTTTGATAATATTTGCGTACCGACGCTTGTTCTATGTACTTACAGCCACTAGCATTGACCGGACTTTTATTCGCAGATGCATCGACCGACTGGGCCAAGGGAGACGGTGCATTATCTTCGGCCTCTGGCGTTTCAGAAGTATTTATACCAATAATCGATGGTCTACCGTGCGTACTGCTGCTTGTTGTCGGTTGGAGACCCGGTAACTCACTTACCGAGTGCACTCGTTTTGTCTTAACAGCCTCTTCCTGAAGCAAAAAAAAAAATATACATACATACATACATACATACATACATACATACATACATACATACATACATACATACATTATATTTAAAATATATCGCCAAAGACCCAAAAAGTATGAAAAGAGGCGGGCGGGGGGGGTGTGTGTGTGTGGGGGTAGAGAAGAAAAAGGGAATACATTCGAGATAAAATGTTGGTGTTAACAAATACGATATCGATCGATCGATCGAAATTCATTGTCAGAAGAACTTACGTTAGATTTGGAAACGGTTGGTACTTCGCCAACCTTATTATCTTTCACTTTATCTTTAACTTTGTCTTTTTCCTATAAAAACGTTATGTTCATGGTGTTAGCTTACGAGTATATATATATATATATGGGAGCGTAATGTTAGTTCGATATATTTTTAATTGTAGATGATTATTGTTATTACTCACATCGATTTCTTCGCTAAGTTCGTCCAAGCTATCGAGAAATACCATCAATAGCTTCTCCCTCTTTTCTATCTCGCTTTGATACTTGATCGGATTGGCCAGTGCCTCGGCTAATTCGCTAAGACCGTCAGGTACGTAATCCTTAACGATAACGTGTAAGAATAGGCTAGCCAATGGCAACGGTTGACCGCATTCCGTTCTTAATGCAACGTGCCGATAACCAGGGCACAATCCAACGACAGGTAATACACGGTGACCGATCAATCTTCCGGATTCCTCGTAAGCCGCTATCCTGATAGATGCCAATTCCGGCAATACCACCTGAAATACGTGAAAATCAAATCAGTATTTGTATAACGATTGACAAAAACAATAATAATAATAATAATAATAATAATAATAATAATAATAATAATAATACAACGTCGTTAAGTTCGACCGACGTTCTCGTATAGGTTCAAAAAGTTCGGATAAATAAATAAAAAAAAGAAATAAAAAAGGAGAAGAGCGTGTGCGTGGTGTCTCTTGCCTTTTTAAATGCGAACGGTTCCTCGTCGTAAACCGGATTGATGCCATTGTTCGGGACGATCTTCGTACGAAATTTCTTTCTAACCGTGTCAGCCGGTAGACCAAACATATCGACCTCGACGTAAGTCCCGACCCTCTTGTCGGTCAAAAATTGTGCGGATATAACGTGAATGTGTACCGTACCAGCTATTATACCGTCAACCGTTGATTCCACGAACGGATCCAATCGACGATCCTTCCTTCTCATAAATTCCGGCTTCAGTATGTAACCGGAACGTTGATTGTACTCGAATATTCCCAAATTCAATTGCATCGCCAGATCTAAGGCGCAAGAAGTAAAAAAAAACACACACACACACAAAATAAAAAATATACAAAAAAACAAAAGGAAAACAGTAGTAAATAATTTTATTATCGTAAACGTATTTATTAGATCGTATCGCTATAACGCGATTTTTATACCTACCAAGGGTTTGATAATTTAATGCGACCAATTGGCAACCGGCATTCCAAAATACCTGAGGCATAAAGTTACTCGAATCAAATCGAGTTCCGGCCGGATAAACTCTCGACAATTGATGTTTATTGTAATTAACGAACTCCAATGGTCTCTCCTTTAAAAGCGTCGTCGCCTGTTTTTCGTCGAACGATGACATTTCGTACGTTCGATTTTTTTCTATAAAAAAAAAAAAAAAGAAAGAAACACCCGATTAACATCATAAAATATTCGTAATTAAATACAATGTGTATAAATATATCGCGTTCCAAACAAATGATAATTACTTTCAGCGGATTCGAAACTATTGAAATGAACGGGTTGCACGTAATTGACCAATGCCGAAATTTCCGCCCCTGCTTCCGTTTCCTTCGCTGAAGTTGCCGCTTTGTCGGACGCAGTGACCTTACCGCCCATCCTTAATTTTATATCTTCCACGTTAGATTCATCATCCTCCGTACTCGATTCATCTTCCTCATCTAAACACACACACACACACATATATATATATATATATATGCATGTCAATTAAAAAATAAATAAACGAATAAAATAATCGTGGGAAAAAAAATTAATTCACACGTCTATACGAACAAGATGCAATGTCATATTTCATGGAATCATTATTGTTATTATTTATTTATATTTTTTTTTTTGATAAATACCATCGTCTTCCTGAGTACTGTCTCTACTATTCTGTCTCTGCTGAAGCATCGGTCCATGAGATACATCCCCGTTTCTTATTTGTTGTTTTTCGTCGTTATTAACAACCCCACCGTCTACCATATCGTTTTCAGGTATTATATCCGGCGGAGGACCATTTTCACCTTCGGCTGCCGGATTAACTATGCCATTCTCGTCGGCCTCTTGAGGAATATCTTCGCCCTCCAACCCGTGCGGCTTTTTATGATGCTTCTTGTTATGGTGATGATGATGTTTCTTCTTATTCTTTATTATAATTTTACGTTTAAGTAAAGCCGGTGGTGGTAATTCCTTTCCCGGTTCCAACTAAAATTATATACGATTGAAAGTTGAATGTATCGGGTTAGTCAACATAAATTTATAAATTAACGTATACGAATTAATCGATACAAAACGAAATAGAAAATGTCAATCACTTTATGAGATTCGAGAGGAGCATCCAATAACATCTCGCCGAACAACTCTCTACAGTATTGCGCTATTTTAGCTTGCTGCCTTGGATTACAATGATTTTCGAAACTAAGTATTACGGGAAATTCCGATGTTTTAAAGGCACTCTCAGCAATTGCCTCTATGACATCTCGCGCTTGAATTTCAGGTACGAATGTATACCTGAAGAAAATCACATCGAAGATGATTAGAACTACATCGTGGAATGTCACATTTATTGTCATATTTTATGTCATATTTATATCTTTTTTTTTTTTTTTGTTTTCTTTTAAATTATAAATTACCCATGAACAATAACTGGTTCATCAAACTTTCCATTCCAAAAGTCTAGTTCAACGCAGCGGCAGCCAGCAAGTAAACATTGACGATAAATTTCTACCGAACTCTTTCCCGTAAGCTGATGACCTAATATCGAAATACATAATTAACGTTTGATAAAAAGAAGCTGGAACCGACGTATATGTATTTTTTGTAGAGGGGGACGCTTTTTCTGTGACCCTCCTCAACGTACCTGTTAAATAAGTATTATGACTAGAATTTATAAAGTAATGAGCAAGCGGTTGATCCATATCATCGGAAAGTTCAAATTTGGTCACAGCAACAATTGGATTATCCTCGCTCATTAAATATCTTAGAAATCCATCAAAGCTTAACTGTCCTCGATTGGCATTATATTTATTTGGCTCATACTGTATTATTATGTCCTTTGCTCTTGCTTCATTTGCATATGGATAAAGTATCTCATTTAATCGCGGATCCCTTTGGGTGTTATTCAAAAACTCTACGAACTGTTTGACTGACATTAATCTACGTTTTGTATGGCCCACGATTCTATCAAATACTTTTTCTACATCCGATCTCTGTGTAAGAGATTTATAAAAATTAAAAAAATCTTCGAATTGGAATTTCTGAAGAGGTACAGTATCATTCTGAAAAAGGATGAGATTTTTGAGATGAGAATTACAATATAGTTTAAAATAATACCTCGATACCAATGAGAAAATGAACTTACTTTCCCAGATGGTAAACCCGCTATCTCAAGCGCCTTTTCTACGCGCTTACGATCTTCCTTATTCTGCGTAAACATTCTGATTATACTGAAATATAATTAAATTCGAATATATTTAATAGGATCTATCTTTCAATTAATAATACGTCAATTTTTATAGAAAAATTTTACATACTTCTTTACTGGTATTTTGCCCGATTTATCAATTGAGAGTACTAATCTTGTGTGTGCCTTCTGTAAAAACATGGTTGTACTTATGTTGAGCTGAGTTAAATTGTACGCTAACTGCAGAAGTTGATCGGTCCAATGTTGTGCAATCTCAGCACGCGTTGTGCAAAAATTAATGAATGTCATATTAACAAAGTCAGATCCATAGCAAATCGTTACAGTTTTGTCCTCTAAAGAGTCTTGAGATCCCATTGTTACAAGAGATTTCAGTTTTTGATCCTGCAAATCGAATTATGCTTCGCTTGAAGTAACGCGCTTTAAGAGACATAAAAATTTAAGATAATTTACAATGATTATATTTCCCAATAAATTTCTCTTACATTTAATAAAATAAGCTAAATATAGGTTTCATTACATCGCCGTTATTCAAACGAGCACAATATTTAAACTGGATTAAACATGTATAATACAAACCATAGAAATGTATTCATTGTTATCTATATTGATTTATGGGAAAACTGATAATGAAAACTAGTTTTCTTTCTATATGACTACCATTGTTTTCAACTGTATCCAAGATAGAAGGGACAAAAAAGGATGAACTTATAGAAAGAACATAAAGTAGGTAATGTTCTATTTATACTTTTATCAATAATTATTATGTAGTGCTGTGCGTCATTATCATCTACTCAAAGGCACGGTTTAATAATAGATATCCCTCAAAGCAATATCCGTATCTGTTGCAGTGATGCATATGTGCATTGTTAAATACTCTTATCTTTCTCAGAGTAAGCACAGGTGATACATATCGTATTGCATACAGCAAATGTAAGATGTCTTGCAAGTTATGAGAAACAAAATTAAAACAAAAAAAAGAAAAGAAAAAGTTGCACGCTCGAATAGGATAACAAAATTTATAATCAAGGTATAAAAGAGCGGAAGATGGTAATATTACTACCTTTGGTATTTTGGCATATTTTCCTGTGCGCGTATCTCGTATCGTAGCTATGTCCAAGATGTCCATCTCATTATTTTGATCTACCCAATGCAGATAAAAACCAAATTTATCTACTTTCAATGTTACTGGCGTTGCAACTCCAGAATCCTACATAAATATTCGTAAAGCGTCAAAAATATTAATCTAATTCAATATGTTTGTATATGTGTATATATATATATATATATATTTATATATATACATATATTTATAATAATGAATATTCTAAAAAGTATACGGTATATAAAATAAACTTGGGTCTAGCAGAATTACAACTCTATATGGCATATACAAAATAGCTTCAACGCTCTGTATCAACTATACTCTACGTAGTCAATTGTAGTATCGCATTGATACTAATACGAATTCTATGTATAGTCTCGTGGCTAGACCATTTACTGAAAGGAAGCGTACAAACCTCGTCCCATTTAATAAACTTCTCTCCGTCCTGTATCTGCTGAGAGACCTTGACGGGCTTGGTCTGTACAGCGTTAATTTGGGCTTTATTGCCTGCCATCCTGGCTTATTTGTATCGTACAAGTGTATAATTTGTTGGCGCTGAATAACTTTTAACATGGGCTTGAAAGGATGGAGTCGACGACGACGAGAGTCACGATGAATAAAAACAACGAAATATGAGAGAAGCTGCACAATATAATCGTTGGTAATATTGGTAAAGACGGTGACGAGGATAACGATGAAAACAGGGACGATGACGACAAAACCGATGACGACGATGACGACGGTGACGGTGACGGCGGCGATGAAGACTCCGGGGACAACGACGACGACGACGAGGACGAGGACGAGGACGATGACGATGACGATGACGATGACGACGAAGAAGATAATGACAATAGAGACAGTTGCAAGGGCCACGACGATGGCCACAACGACCACGACGACGACGTCGGCGGCGACGACGGCGACGGCGACGACGACGACGACGACGTCGTCGACGACGATAACTTCATCGATAACGTTTCAAACATCAGGGGGACACCTCGTGGATCACCCCGTAAAACTGACAGATCAACGCACCAGCAGTCTCATCGCACGCACGAAATAATATAGGATCCTCCGATTAATAAACGACGGCGGCGTCGTCGCCGTCCCTATTATAATCCACTCCCCTCTAATCGTCTTTCTTTCTTTCTTTATTCCCTCTCACCCTCCTCCAACTTTGCGATCTCCCTCTTTCACTCGAACACGCTCCCTATCTATCTCCCTTTCCCCAAAGTGTGCGATCGAGCGAACGTCAAACTCTATCTCTCTCTCCCTCTCTCTTTCTCCCCCTCTCTATCTCTCTCGCACTCTTGCTCTTTCTCTTTCCCCCTCTCTCTCTCTCTCTCTCTCTCTCTCTCTCTTTCTCTTTCTTCCTTTCTCTTTCTCTCTTTGTAAAAGACGAAGTATATTTTCACTCGACTAACAAGTAAATCTTCTTAATCACAGCCCGATAATCGTAAATTCAGCCCATTGACACGCATATAGGAATAAAATAGAAAAGAGATCAGCGTCGCTGAGAACAGCAAAGTCAGACGCACGTGAATCGTTTGACACTCGTTCGTTCCTCTCCATTCAATGAACGCTTCGTAATAATATAATGGGAATTCTATACGTCTATAGCGCGGCCCATTTTATTATTTCGTATTTACGAACGATAGGAAGTACAGCCCATATTCACTTCGCTTACTTCAGAACTCCCGACGTCCATTCGCGCGCCGTCGTGTGCGAAAACCACCGAGCGGAGCAGCCGCTTATTCTAACTGCCATCAAACGACACCAGGTGGCACTGACGAGGGGGCCGCAACTACAAGAGGCGCGGGTTTATTACGCTTAAATTGATTTTAATGCGATATGCGCCGACGGTTTTAGCTTTGTTAAAGAAACCATTAAAAATGTATATTATATTATAGTTCGACCATCTATCGCGCTCCGTTGCTTACATAGCCAACGATATCGAACTTTAAATCTATGTATGTATATATATATACATATGTATGTATGTATGTATGTATGCATATGTATGTATGTATATATATATTATACACATAGATATATATGAAATATTCGGGTTCTTTTTTTTTTTATTTCTTAATTATATATATTTACACGTTTCAAGGCTTATCATTGTAATCTTCGATTACGTCTCGTTCGGATATGTCTCTTCTGTCGTATAAAAATTTTACCGAAGTAACGTTTTACCGCCATTTGAATGGTTAACAAAAAGAATTCTCTCGTCGACATCACGTTCGTATATAAAAATAGTTTCGTTTATACGGACTTTACGGGGAAAAAATTCTGCAAATCAGTACACTCCCCTTATGTACACGAGCTTTATCTAAAAATAAGTGCGCGCCCTTTCGTTGAAAGAAAGACTAATCACCTTTACCGCGTCCATTAAATCGATCCAGTTTTCTCTCCTTCCTATTAAAAACTTAAGTCAATTTGGTTTAACGAACGTGTAAAATAATCGCCGCCGCGTCGCCCAGTCATATATTACACAAAGATATTATTGCCTTTGAAATTTGATGAAGTATATACACCTTATATGTACATTTAATAAACCTTATATGTATTTACATTAAAAATCCATAATAATATGACAACAGAGAGACGTGCGTGTTTGTTGGTGGTATATACACGTATATATTTAAATATATAATTAACCCGATAGGAAATAAGATTTGGCACTCTACGGAAATATTTTACATTCGAGACATATGTGCAACATGTACTTGATAACTAATGAAAATAATATTATGAATGCGTATTAATGTTGAGGATAGGATCATAGATGCAAGGACTCATTAAAGGACATCTTAGTAATATTTATTATATAATATTAAAATATTATTGCATGGATTAGTCTATTAAATAGATTATCCATTGTATTGGAGATTATTATATATATATATATATATATATATATTGTTATATATATATATGTATATCTTTAAGACTAGAATCCCAAAATTTCAACTATTAACTTGCAACATGATTTCTCTCTCTCTCTTTCTCTTTCATTCTCTCATTCTCTCATTCTCTTACTCTCACTCTCTTTTTCTTGCTCTTTCATAAGACTTACTTTTACTTTAAATAATTTTTTAATTTGTTTCTATAAAAATTATCTTTATATATTGATTATAACCTAGAATAGTACCTTAACAATACCTCAGAAATCAACAAACTGTTATTTCATATATTCAGATACCTGCTTAGATAAAGAACTCTGAATATGAAATAATATCAAATATACCTTTCAAACGAGAATATATGAGATTAATGTATTACAAAAAAAAAAAAAAAATAATTACTATACACATAGCACTATCTCACAAGTATAAAACAGACATGAGAGTAATTTATTTGGTTCAGAAGTCTACCAGATCATCTGCATTTCTGTTTATTGGATCTCCTTTCAATAATGCAATAATCATACTACGAAAGAAAAAAAAAAGTAAATTATTATAAAAGGAGAACAGATCAGAGGCAAGAAGCTTTAAATATTTAGACATTACTTACCAGTAGAGATAAAGAAAAAATAATACTAAATAATATCCAAGATAGATCAAACAATTCCTAGTATGTCTTTTCAATTCGCCACGATTGTGGATCTCCGTAGGATCATATACACCCATATTTCCACTGGGGACACCAAAAAACTCATAGAACAACCAAAAAGTCATTGGTAAATTAACCAATGTTAGTACTAATTGGCCATGTACTAATAATAAAAATACAAGAAATGTATGCGTCACTAACTTTGGAGTGACCCACTGTAAAAATATATAATAACAATTAACAACATTAAATATGTATCTTACTAATTAAATAAATAAATTTAATAAAATCACAAGTTCAAGATACTTATAAATATACAGGCTTTTAATTCCGTACGATAAAAAGAAGGGAATATAAGCAATATGATATGATAATATTGTTAAAAATTTACCTCGTTCAATTTTGAACAACATTGTTGTGCATTCAAGTAATCACATTCGAGATCTGATAACGTGATAATCTACAAATATACCTCTACGTCAAGGAAAAAAGAAATACGATGGAAATGGTGAAAGTGTAAGAGAAAAACGATTATTAACTGATAAGTACAGAACGACGTAGCAATTTCAATAAAGGAAAAAAATTAAATAAATAACAAAAGTATAAATCAAATGCGGCGCCGAGAGACATGTTGGCCATATTGCAAAAATAATACAATGTATAAAAATCCCTAGTTGAAAGCTTGAAAATAACAATAATACATTTATCATTCGGAATATCGGTACATGTAAGTAATGTGTAGCGAGCCGTGTGTGTGCGTGTGTGTAGGTACGGGTAAAAAAAGGATACGAAATAGACTAAAAGAAAGAGCACAGATCCGGTATTAACTAATGCGATCGCAAATAATAATGGCTCTGATATCAAGCCCATAGCGGAAGATATATATACTTATATATATATCAATTTTAAGTAATGCACGCGCTCATAAATGTTTACTTCTTCTTCGGTATATCACTCAACCTATTTTTTTGCACAGTAAGTTTTCATAAAGCATAAGTCAGTAACCGCGATAGAAGTCGACAACTAACGTGCGCGCCGCTCCGTGTTACATCACGGAATTCGAAAGTATATGTCGCCGTCGATAACGATAATTCGCGCGTGCGAATTCACACATCGTTTATTAATTCAAAAAAAAAAAAAAATGGTTCCATCAAAGAGATATAAATTAAATATCGATTTACATTAAATCGAATTAACCCTTATTATCCTCTCGTAACTTCGATTAATAATCGAAAGTATCATCTAACATTACGTACGTCTCAATGTATAATCCTCTGACTCACCAATATCCGAGTCATCTCGTTCTAAGAAATTTAATCTATTCTATCAAGGATTTTATGAATGTACACATTGATAGGCGCATAATATTGTTTTAACTCAACAAACAATGGAAAGTTTTCGGTGTATCCGTCACGTAAAACTATAAATTTCCATTCATACTCAATATTATCATCATATCGTTCACCTATTTCAACGTACGATAGTTTGAAAATTGATTTTACTCATGGGAGATAAATTTATTATATCATCCACGAACGAAATATTTACTACTCGCTGTAACAAATATAAATTAATAAAATAGAATTTATATATATATATATATATTTATTTATTTATTTATATAAATATAAAAACAAGTTTCCTACCTTACTTACCGACGTGTAAAATTTAGTTCCGACACTGACCACTATTCATCGTCGGTACTACAGACAACGTTTCTAAGATTTCGCAATAAGTATATCTTTTTATATGATATAAATCTAACGAAAACGTTATTTCTCTCACGAGACTGTTTAATTGTCCTTGAAGAATTATATGACGCCTAAGGACTCGGCCGTTTTTCGTCGTAAACGCCGTTTAAAATATTTCACGGTGAAAAATTAAATTCGTACAGTGGCGCCCCCCTAGAACTTTGTGTCAAAATCGAAGAAGCTCGTACCTCCGCCATTGATTTTTTTGTATAAACAATCGACGATCGTTGCTCTTTCGATTCGGTGAAGTAAACAATAATTTTGCTCTCTCGCCAAACGTTGCAACCTATATAGATCAATATTTTCGACGATATTTCGATTAATTGAACGATCCGCAATGTACGCCGAGTAGAATATATTAATATTTAAACAACAGTATTAAACGTACCAAAAATTAAGAATCACATACAGAAACACAAAAATTAAAAATTACGTATTAAAAATTACAAAGATCGTAACGAAAGAGAGAGAAACATTAAAATAATTTCAATATAAAATTTCAATATTTATTTTCATCTACTCTTATTAATTATTGTTTACAAGTCTCGGATGGGACTTATAGGTTGGGTTCGTGGGCCTTAGCACGGACTGCTGTCTCAGCACCGTCGTGTGTAAAGCACTCACGGATGGAAGACCTTGGAAAGGGCTCATAGGCGTGGACTCTCGGATAAAGTCTCTTTCTTTCGGTAGGGAAAAATTGAGCTTCGTCTCTCGTTCCGAGTTCCATCGTTCTCACTAACGTATGATGATATCCGGCTTTCTTATCTACTACTATTTCTCCGGCTCTCTTTTCTATCTCATATTTTTTCTCTTTCTCATCTTCTTCTTCTTCTTCTCTTTTTCTTCCTCTTTCTTAACTTCTTTCGCTTTTCCGTAACTAACCTTCCATCCTTTCCTACTAAATACCTTCTCTATCTGCTCTTTCCCCCTTTTCTTCAGGCTACATCATCGAGGGAAAGAGCCATCGAGTGGAAGGACCCTCGGAATGGGAAAAATTTGGGATGGGCTCTTGGGCGGGGCTCTTTCCCTCGAAAAATCGAGATCGATTTTGGTACTACTCTCTGCTTTTGATATTCAATATGTCTACCTCTCCTACTGAATTTTGTCGTTGTCACGCGCGAGCGCGCACGCGCGCACGTTCCGGCTTATATTTCTCTTCTTTTCTTTTCTTTCTCCTGCTCTCTTTTCTACCTCGGTATTTCTTCTCTTCTTCTATTCCAAAGATCGTCGTGGGTTCATTAAGGGATCAACGAGGGATAGATTCATCCACGATCGAATGAATTCGATGTATGCCAATATCTTCGAACGGGGCTCGGTTCATCGTCGATTTTTACGCTATAATACGGGAAGAATTGGGAGAAGTGTTCATGCGGCCATGATTAAAAAGTCCTTCCATGTATTCGTATCGTAAGAAATTCAGGATACACGAACGTTTCTACTTAGTAATGGAGTACATGTAGCTGCCGATGTTAACACCGTTAGCCCGTGAGTCTTCGTATGCAGCAACTTCCACGTGATGACATTGAAATCTAATTGTAAATCACGCGACGTTACTACTACCGAACGAGAATGCCTGCATATTTCGATGTATTCTCAAAATCCCTTCAAACCGATTCCGCATTAAACATCGAAGTAGACTTTATTAAACATTGAAAAACATTTAACATCGTCAATAATACTTCTACGGAGAAATAGAAAAGATACAGTTAAATTCAAAGATAATTACTTTAAATTCGCAAATTCGTATAGAATGATTATCCTATCGTACGGATAGGATTTAATTACATTTATCGTTCTTTACGTTTTTTTTTTTTTTTTTTTTTATCGTGAAACAAATGCGTTCCGTTCAAAAACTTTGGATTTAGGCATGAATCATTGCGATGTTCACGGCTGCAATATAAGAGACAGATGTGAATACGAGGGAACGAGAAATGTGAGTTCACGGTCTATTTAAGATACTTCCTCTAACCCACGCGATAAAGATAATTATGTACCTGAGAGAGGGGATTAACCAACACAAGCTTATGACAACGATACGACGGACGACGCATGGTGGAGTGAAAACGTTCCCCGTTTGTATTCGTAGTTCGTATTTTGTTCGTACCTGTCGCTGAAGTACCACGCGTTTTAAACAAAAAGTGGTGAACAGGCTAAACTAAACAAAATTTTTTTACTAGACGGTACGCTGAAATAAATGTTCCTATAGTTCGACGACACATGCGCCGTCTATTGACTTTAACGTGAAGCACGGATATCCGTACGAAGCCCCGTTGCCATACTATAAAAGTATTGACAACACTGCCCTCTTTCTTCGATGTCCTTTCGTAGGTTTTTCAACAATTTGATAAAATGGTACGTATTTTATATCCAAAAATTAAGATTCAATCGTAACGTAAAATAATTCTACTACGTTAGATTATGAAACAGTAGTATTCCCTTATTTAGATTTTATAAATATTATAAGATGGATATTTTATATCGATAATTAAATTGCTTCAACTGCAAAATAAGATTGTCGGAATGAACGTGTATAAACATCGACTCGTAACATCGATTAATGTGTTTTTTAACGTTAAACGATTAAAATTGTGTGGTTCCGATCGACTTCTTTTCTCTTTGTTTATTTGTTAGAATATACATATTCGAAATTAGTTGATCTTATTCGGGTAACGTGTTTGAACAACATAACCTACAAAAAGTGTTTTGATTTTCTATTACAGACGGAAGCCACAATCAGAACACGGAAATTTATGACAAATCGGCTACTATGCCGAAAACAAATGGTACGTTTTATAAATACGAAACGATACATGTGATTATTTAGGAGTAAGTAATTTGTCATTTTTAAAAGTAATTATGTGATATGTTTGTATATTCCAGGTTGTGGATGTACATCATCCTGGTCAACCATCTGTTCGTAAAACAGAAATACGTGAAAAATTAGCCAAAATGTATAAAGTGACACCTGATGTCGTATTTGTTTTTGGCTTTTTAACACACTTTGGTGGAGGCAAATCTACAGGATTTGCTCTTATTTATGATACCTTAGACTTCGCAAAGAAGTTTGAACCAAAATACAGGCTAGCAAGGCATGGTCTTTACGAAAAACAAAAACAAACAAGAAAACAACGAAAAGAACGTAAAAACAGAATGAAGAAAGTTAGGGGTACAAAGAAAAGTAAAGTTGGTGCTGCTTCTAAGAAGGTAGGAAATACATTTAATTTTATGTTTGATACGAGCAAGGATAAAATAATTTTTAAAATTAATTTGCAAAGGGAAATTCTAAATTATTGCATGCATTCGTCTATATTATATATTTATGGTGATGGGCTTAGCGAATATTATTTTACAAATTTAAGAACTAAAATTTTTAATGTTTTAAGTATCATTTAAGTATAAAAGATAAAATAAATAATGGCAGTATATGATTCTTTATCAAAGTCCTATTTCTTTAAGTTAATATCAAAAATGACAACAATCGTTTATATGGTCATTTATTCTCTTTCATGCATGTTATGGTGGAATATGCTTTTTATTTACTTTCTAGGGGAGAAAGTAGACAAATGCTCATCATTTGCACTACAAACCTCAAGAAGGAATAGTCTCTTATTCTGACGCTTATATATGGTCAGCATGTAATCTCAAATTCTATTTTGTTTCATATGATTATGGTTTTATTTGGTATTTAGTATTGTTTGATTTTGTTTGAAATATATCATTTCAATTGCTTTCTTAAATAACCAACAAATTTGCTATTGAAGTTTCGATACTTAAAATACACGATTTGTAGATCATTAGATAATTTATTAGATAGCTAAACGTTTGAAAAATATGTTTAAATCTAAAAAAAGTTTTTTTTTTTTTAATTTTACTTATAATTAATAATTATTTTCTTTGCTTGCTAACATATTTAGTAATCAACTTTGATGTGTAATAATAATGTAAACCTACTTTTACAATAATTTAAAAGTCTCTTAATTAAGATAAGTCGTACGGACTTGAATCTAACTTTCCTTATTCTTTTCTTATATCGCATAAATTTATAACAATAAATAATCCTTTTCTTTTCTTTTTTTTTTTTGCTTATGGCTTGGCTTGGCTTTTGGTTTGGCTTAAACAAAGTGTGATTATAGATATATAGTAACTCTCCTTTGCAATTCTAACCAGCTTCTCGTAATATTTTCTCTCGCTTAATTCTAATATAATCATTTATCTTGCAGTAAAACCACTACAAATCAGGAAGGCCACGATATCCATAACATCAGCATAAAAACTGTTATAATTAATTTGACCAACAACATTGAGATAATTATGATAAATTTTATGAAATAAAATAGTGTTCTTCTTGATAATAAACGTCATTTTATGTAAATTTTTTTATATATATATATATATATACATACATAAAATTAATTATATAGAAAATAATAAGCAAATAATAATCGACAGAGATGGTATGTTATAGATTTACGATTAATTTATTAAGGGAATATAACTTCAACGGAAACTGAATTGTCTAGTGATTCAGTTACATTCTCTTCTTCCAGTAGTACCACAGACGCCTCTGTGGTATTAATAGTAGCAGTAGTGCTGTTACTTTCGATCGCATCACTACTTTCCATTGTGGTTTGCTCCGTCGAAAATGTAGTTTCCGTGGTTGGCGGTGACAACGTGGTCTTGAACATATTGTCGTAATTATAATTTGACCAATCGTTCTCGGATAACTGATGGGTTGATTCATCGGGCATTAACGAAGAAACCGTATCCCATCCACTTGAATCGTTGTAGACAAATTCATTATCAATCGTCTCTCCCATTCGAATGAAATACCAACGACCGATACGAAATCCTATGTCGTATTTCGGATCGAACGTTACTTTAGCTGTAAAAATACCGAAGATATAGAACGATAACGATTGATGGAGTGGGAGTGGCGGAGGGTTAAAAGGAATCGAAAAATCCTTAAAGGGGGAAAGTTATATTGTATTCGTGACTCACACAAATCGACGAAGAAACCACCGGAGTTACGAACGCGATCTTGTATCTCGGCGTCCCTCAGATTTATCAATTCTCCATCTTCCGAATCGTTCGAAGATACAGATTTCCTTCCGAACAGACGATCCCTCAGATTACGAAACCAATCTCTCAATCCTTCGCCGAATTTAGCACGTGTCAAATCTCCTCGGAATCCTATATTATCTGAGGAAAATATACGTTTCGTAACGGTTATAACAGTGTCACGTTAAAGAGCACAATTTTCGTGGTTTCGAGCGTTACCGCGGTATAATGTGATATTACAAATTCGAGTACGTCCACACTCCTCCCTCCCACAGCTAATTAACTTATTCGCAAAAATATCCTATCGAACGTTTATAACGATTATTTTAAGATACGTAAGAACGCAGGGATTTTGATAACGAAAGCGACTTCTCAAAACCGATCGGGTATTGTAATCCTAACTTATAAACAGTGCAAAAACCTTCGGTATAAAGGCCAATCGGGGTTGAAATTTGACAGGTGAAGAGAAAGAGCAAAAGGATCGGTAACGACGACGACCACATGCTAACTCGACTGGGGAAAAAGGAACGAAAGAAAAGACACCTTTTTATCAACAACAACATATATTTTCCTCGATCTCTTTTATATATACAATATGTAAGGGGCAGGAAGTTAAAAGTCGTGCGTGTTACGAGATTATCTCGTTAGTTTCCAGCAATTTTATCAATAATCGGAATAAATTCGAGTTACTCTTGCGAACGATTGACCTTGACCATTGTGACATCGATATAACAGGGTATACATCAGATCGAAAATACCAGATAGCAGACGTTTTCACTATCCGCATCCGCCAATTTTACGTTGGCAGAGATTTTATTAAAGCATAGCATTATTAACCGAATTTACACGCCTCTGGGATAACTCGGTTTCTCGCTGTGTTCCCTTCAAAATAAACTCGTTTATTGAGTTTGCGTCGTTAGAACTACTACAGGATTTCTAACGGGGATCGTGACTCGTACCAGTACGGGGGAAACAAACGTCAAGATTTTTGATCGGTCTCCCTCCGCACACGGAATATTTGACTAAAGGATATTCATTGATCGGAGGAATGCCCGATGCCTCTACCCAACGAGGTCTCCCGAGGTCTTTAATCTCCCAAACAGCCAGCCCATTTCTAGCTTGGCTGGATAGAAAGATACATGTCACGTGATTCAGTGACGGAGGAACAATTTCGTAGACCCGTAGTAATAGGTTTTACGAGACCGATCAAAGTGATACATACCGATGTCATATATCTCGGGTAAAAAAAAAAAAAAGAAAAGAAAAGAAACAATTGTTAGAGTTATTACCACGCGAACCGTAGTGCTTAAACGCGTTTAAATACGTTAAGTTGATATTCTTGAAATTATGTGGTTCGCTGTGGTTCAACAGAAATTGATAACTCGAGATCGATCTTTGAACAATTCCAACATCCGTCGTGTCGTATTCGGTAAGAAGAAACAAGCTGTAACGTTGTATCATTGAAGCTATCGTTTAAGATATCACGATATGATCTAGAATATTCTTATTTCACCGTCCATTTCTTCCTTCGTCTATGAGCATTTTTTTAATAATGATGTAATTACCGTATTTTTTTTTTCTTTTTTTTTTTTTTATTAATCATAATCTTTAATATTAAATTTGTCATATGTACTTTACGAGGCGACCAAACCACGGTAAACAAAGTTGCATTCCTCGAATTTAATATATTAAAATTATGTAATTCCGTCGTATCACGATGTCACGTAATTCAATCGAATGTTGTTAGAAATTACTGACGAGTCATACGGCGCATGCTGCTTCTCGTTACGATATAACGATCGGCATAGCGATGGAATTTGTTAGAAAGACATATTACTGTTGGGAAAAAAAAAAAAAAAAAAGAAAAAACATGAAAAACGTAGGAAGATGGCTAATGTAGATACAATTAACTCGGCGAATACTTTGGGTATATTACGGAGATAAGAAGTTAAATAATAGTCGGGCGTATCTTGTTGATTACAAAACGTGAAAATTCAACAATTTGATACAAGTGAGAAAAAGATAAGACGTTTGAATACTGTAACGTTACAACAGATAATAATAATAATATCCATCCGGTATCTAACGTAATGCGTTAGAGAATCTAGATATTTCGGCGGTGCGTAGACTAGGTTTTATGATCAAATACGTTTTGACCTCCTGCGATATAAGAACGTTTCCTGTACAAACGAGTAACGCGTCTTAGGAACGTGTATTACCTCGTAGCCTGTGTAACAATTCCTTTTTTTATTGCATTTTTATTTGGTTTTTCAAAATCGAAACGAATAGGGGTTATAGGAGTTATTAAAGTAATAATAATAATAATAATAATATTAATAAAAGAGAGAGAGAGAGAGAGAGAGAGAGAGAGAACAATTGTAGTAGCTTTAACAAACAGGAAGAATCGTGAATTGAATGAGACGAACGGAATAACTTGGGCCAGTCCTGTACGCAACCCACACTCGTCTAAATGCTGGTCGGTCTATACCCTTGTTAGAAAACAGTTACTACCTTCCTTCTATCCAAAGCGTATTCTCACACGAGAGGAGTACCTCGCGTTTATCGATTTGTAATTGATATTAGCTTCTAATGTTGGAATTATCGGAATCCGAAGCGCCTGTTCATGCTAAAAAGTAAAAATTAACGATGGGAAAATTAATAATCCGAGACGATAAATCGTGATCGTGATATTTCATTAGGTAAAGCATTGTGCAGCTGTGCCTTTCTTGCCCGTAACGGACGAGTAAGGAACGTTAAGCCAGCCAAGTGGTCGTGGAGTGGGGAGGTGGGAACAATATGTCTACTACCAATTCGAGCCGCTTGAGCTCGATTCCATTCAGCTTGTATTTGTCCAAGGTTTTTTAACATTGATATTAACGATTATCGATAAAGTTTAATTGAACGTTAGGTTAAAATGTTTGGCGAGGGTGCAATGTGGGATGATTATGAGAATAATAACGAGGATAAGGCTACCAAGGAAGAACCGCCTGAGAGACTTGTGGTTGATGTGGATATACCACTGCTTAAGATTGAACCAATGTCCCCGTCAAGGAGTGACTCTTACGAATCCCAACAGGTATATTACGTACAATGTCTTTTTCTTTTTTTTTTTTTTTTTCTTCTTAAATGCCTTAATATTTTGCAGCATTTAATTGAGATATTTTCGCGTTGGATTCAACGGAATTCGGTAGATACGTTTCCGTCGTGTATATTAATCGTAACAATCCTCGGATCAATTATGAGCGTCGGTGTTATATCTTCGATGAGCGGCGTTGTGGGACTCTGCGTATTTCGACGTAATAGTGGGAAAACTTTTCGTGTTCTTCTTTAAACAACCAATGCATATACGCTTTTACCGATTAAATATTATCCGGTTGATTCGTTTATTTTTTGATCGCGCGTCGCGATGATTGGAAAAAAAAAAAAGAAAATTAATTTGATAAACGGGAGAAATAATTTTTTAATAATCGATCGGAATAAGTCGTTTATAGATATTTTTCCATAACGACATAATGTGTGTACTTTATTGCAGAGTCCATCACAACTACCTATTGTTACCCCGCTTAAGTTGAAGGATCCAGTTATTCTTCTCGAAAGGTGCGATAAAATTTGGGAGACCCTTAAAGTAATTAAAAATGTACAAAATAAAGAAACAAAAAGTGTGATTAATAATTCTATAGATAAGATAGATAAGACAAATTTGACTGAATCTTCGTCTAAAAAAGATCCGGGAACATCGTATATTATATATCAACCGGTATTGGGTAATAATAACAGCTCATTGCCAAATTTCAAATTCTCTGTTAAAAGCACCAAGAAATTATTTCATTGCAATGTATGCGGTAAAGAGTACAGTGAAAATCGATCCCTTAGAACCCATTCACAAAAAATACACGGAATATATATACCACCTAAGCGTAAACACAATAAGTCTAAATACAAAGAAATCGGTAATGAGTATATAAATCTTGATCTTACTGCGCAACCTACAAATTGCACAAAAACAAATGAAAATGATATTCAAACAGAGAAGAAAAATAATCTATTAGATAAGGATATTGTTCAAACAAGACACTCATTTCGTGGAAAATGTCCTCTGTGTAAACGCACCATAGCAGATTTGCATAGGCATTTAACTGAATATCATAAAATAGGATGTCCAAATCTTGTTATGAAAGAATTAGAAAGTAATGCACTAGTATCTTCAAATATAAGTATTCAGGATTTAACAAAAGCAATGGTTAATACAATTTCATCGTCTGAAGTTTCAAATAACGAGAATGTAATAGTAGAACAAATGCCACAAAAAAAGATCAAATTGAATGAGAATGAAACGTCAAATTTTGAAAATGCCTCGGAGAATTTAAATACGGAAGAAGTATCAAAATTCAAATGTGAAATATGCCTTGGAGTATATGCTAGTTACAATAGTTTTTATAAACATAGAAATATTCATAGGAGAAAAGGAGAAACTAAAAATAACTTCAATATTTTCAAATGTCGTTACTTAAATTCTCCATTAAATGCCAAACGCAATGAATTACTACTATCCACAGTTACTTCCAATCCACAAAACCGAGAAAAGTCTAAAACAGTTTCATTGGATTCTATGGAAGGTGTAAACTTTCAAGATGATGAAAATGATAGTAACAGTAATAATAGTGGAACAAAAGCAAATAAACGTGATCATGATAGATCATGTATTTGTGGAAGATCATTTCGTGACTATCATACATTAGTATTACACAAAAATAGTTGTAAGTTTAAAGATACTAGTGAAACAGAATCATTTACTGAGGAGAATCCTGATCGAGATTCTGGAAATGGTATTAATATTAAAATAAAAAAGAAAAATGATTCTTATGAAATAGTTAACAGAGATAGTGGCGATGAAAATAGATCTAAAGATTCTGGCCATCCTTATGATTGCGATACACCATCAGATATTTCAGATTTAACTTTTGGAAATACTAATGAAGTATCCCAAGAAAATCTTTCTCTGAACATATTTGAAACCTCTGAATATAGTAAAAATCATAGCATATTGAAAATAGAAACGATTGATGAAAATATTGATGTTGATATCGATGTAGAGGAGGATTCACAGAATATACCATTTAAAGAAAGCGAAACAATCGACAAGATTAACGAGAACATGCAGATTAGAAAGACAGAGGAACAAAAAGGAAATGTTGAAGTAATGCCTACATATCTTTGCGAAACAGTTATGACAGAACATTCAGAAATGACAGATGATTCAAATATTTTAAAAACAAAACAAAGGTCAATCAATGAGGAAAATACTACGGATTTCATCAAATCTAAGAAAAGAAAGTCAATTGATATGGCAAAATCTTCAAATCTTATAAAAAAAAGGAAAGAACATTTGATTAAAATTGATAATCAAAAGTCATTATCTAATACGTCAATGTATGTAAACACAATTTGTCCTTGTGGTGAATCATTTCAGTCTTTGAGAAGCTGCAATTCACATATAGCAAAATGTCATCCATTATTTCTCAGATGTGGCTATTGTACAGAAAAATTTAATAGTATTGGCGAATACAATAATCACAGGTGTAATGTGAAGGTGGGAAAAAAATTTAGTGAATTACAAACAGATATGTCCTGTCCTTTTTGTCATGCCGTTGTAAAAAACAAAAATGAATTTTATCAGCACATTAAATTTCAACATTTTAATCCGGAATTACCTTATCAATGTCATGAATGCACACAAAAATTTCCTAGTAGTACAGGATGCCAGTTACATTTTCAAAGGGTACACGGCAAATGTATATGTAATGTGTGCGGTACAAAATTAACTGCCGCAGCAAAACTTAGACACGAAGGATATCATTATGGTCTTGGGTACCCATGTCACATATGTAAGAAGACTCATTCAAGTCGAAAACATTTATTAAATCATTATGAAAATATACACGAAGAAACTGATAAGTTTATGAAGTGCAATATTTGCTTACAATCAATAAAGAAAAATTCATATAACTGGCACATTTATTCTCACAAAACTGTAACAGCATGTAAACTGTGTAAGAAGGTCTATTGTGATGCAAGAACTTTAGAGCATCATGTTATATCATCTCATAAAGGTAAATATCCCTGGATTAAATGCAATTTTTGTACCAGGAAATTTTGCAATAAAGAGTTACTAGAAACTCATATAAAAAAAGAAAAATGTAATTATTATCTTCTTGAAGTTCAAAAGAAGTCGAAGAAAAGTTCAAAAGATCGTACTTCATTGCATAGTTAGTGTTTTAAATCAATGTATTTTTACAATCTTAAATCAATTTTGTTTCCTTGATGAGAATAAAATAAAATTCAAATATATATAATTTTATTGCATTTGGTAAATTATTATGATAAAAATAATTTACGCTTTGATTTGAATTTAATATAATATAATTGATTATTCAACATTTTTAATAAAAATACTTTTAGTGTCATTGCCCTGGTTAAAATTGACTGCTTATATTTGATTTAGATAAATAGAGTATTGTAATAATTGTAATATACATTTATAAATGCTTGTGCTTGGGTATATAAATATCAATATAGATAATAATTATAGCTTTTGAAAAAAGTGCTCTATAAATTTAAAATATTATCATTCTAAATCTATAATATTATAAGTGTACACATACACTACCTACAATTAACAAAATCATGAATACTATTCATTTACATACTTTAAACCAAATTCTTCCATGTTAGAAATATTGTAAATATTTCTACTACAAGGATAAAGTAGATGTTTAGATAGCAAGAATATTGATTGTTACTTCTCTCTTTATCTGTCAAGATAACAAATTGTTGAAATTAATAATCTAGCGACTTAATAAATATAATAATATGTAACATTAATCAGAAAATCTGTAAACATACAAATACATATACTAAAATATTATAGTAAAAATATATTTTTGAATGTCATAGTTTTAATCATTTATGAAAAAAAATGTTGATCTAATCCATAAGAAAACGTACAATTCTCTCAATATACACCAAAAGGGCAATGACTAATAAATATAATAGAATTATTACAACACAAATCCATTCCAAATATTATATGAAGAATATCATTTGTTTTTATTGTTAATTAAAACTAAGAATTTAATAAGACCAAATTAAAGATTAATTGTAATACATTAATTAAATATGTACATATGTATATACATGTATAGGATAGATTACATAAAGTATTACAAATTGTTTACAATGGAACCATTACAAGACTTAAATATTGCTTTATATCCATGACAACATAAATGATTTATTTATTTAATGGAAAATAATTTAATAAGCTCATACCTATAATAATTTGCTAAAAACAATTTGTGAGACTTTATGCATATCTTTCTTCATATGTATGCACATATATGTGTACATAACACATATACTTATTTTTATAACAGGATATTTATTAACTGTGCAACTTGGCTGCACTGAAAATTCTTGATTCTAACAACTTCTTTAGAATTTAAAAATAAATATAATCATTAATAATTAAAAAATAAAATGTGTAGTAGGATTTTATTAATTAAATTATAATTTAGATCAAAAATATTTCTATTTTATTCTTTTTATTGTTACAAGAAAAACTGCAGAACAAGTTGTTTATATTTTACAAATTGTTTACAAATTTTTGTTCAAGTATTTGAATCAAAATGAAATGCTACTATATATTATAAAAAATGTTGTACATGTAAAATGTATTTTTTTAATTATATCTATAAAAGTATGATTGAATTATTAATTGCATGAAACGTGTGTGTTTGTTATAATTCACGAAAGCATATTTATATTTGAATGTTAAATGAATAAATTTTAAACTTTGCATTTAAATTTCCCGACAAAATTTTATGTATTTTCACTCATAAAAAATTGTTTCTTATATAATAAATTGGACATCTTCCATGATGAAGTCTTTTCAAAAGGAGAGAATATTTTTTCTTTTTTACGATAATTCAATTGATTAAAATATTAATTTGGCATATATGTATATGTGTAAAAAAGAAGAAACATGAGAATATATGTAATGAAATTATATATATAAATGAATTAATAAAAAGATCATTTTTCATGATACATATAATATCCATATTCCAAATTAATCTTTATAATGATTAAGAGAATTATTATACAAGATGTAATTGAAGTAATTTATATAATGTTATGCCATTGGTGAAACATCATTGTATAATATATTAAAGTTTCTAATAATACATATAATAGTAGAATATATGTACACAGGAATATGATATTTCAATGAGAAATTAATGAGATGATAATTTGCAAAAATTGTTTAATGTGAAACTCTTTATATTAAATAACATTATGTGATATAAATACACTTAAAAAGTTCATTTGACTTTTAAAAGATTCCAATTGAATGAGCTAATCCAGCATAAATGTGTAAAGTTATCAATCCCATAATTAAGGTTGTAAGTGCTTTTATAACTAATGTTGACCAAGTGCCAGCTAATAAAAGAGATGTTAAACAATCTAGAACAAGTGGCCTATACACCGTTAATAATAGCATGCAAATAACAATAGGAACTAAGCTGCGTTTTAAATCGTGTCTTGACCACAGCCATACAAGTGTAGCAGTTGTTATATGTTGTACCTAAAAAAGAGATGTATATAATGCATACTTTAAGAAATTATCATCATTATTATTATTCTTATTACAGTGGACAGGTTTAATCTCTTACCAAGTTAATATTAGACTCTAAACTTTTTTGTATATATTTCCAATCAAATTCTGCACCGCGTGCGCCAATCCATAGCAATAAGAATCTTGTGAGAAGGACTTCCGCACCAGCCCAACCTATTCCTGCAGTTAATACTTTAGCATGACCTTTACCGGGAATACCATTAAGTACTAGGAGGATACCTACTAAATCTGCTAAATCTATAGAAGATTTTAGAAATTCCTACAAGTAAAAAATATGGTATCTGTAATATATAATATGCAAATTTTTCAGTAATGATATTACAATATATAAAATTATGGATTACGATTTTATTGATAATAACTTAATAATTTTGATACGCACGCCAAATAAATCAAAGCCTTCCTCTCCGACACTATCTGCTGTAGGAAAGAAAGTAGCAAGTGCTAACATTTTTACTAATTGTGTAAAGATGTAAATAACTCCGGCTTGAACACATTTCCAAAAGGCACCATATTCCGATCTATAAATAATACATTGTATTAAAGATATTTTCATTTATAATATCTCATAAAATAAAAATATATATATATACATATTATATATATATATATATATATACTTACAAACCAGAGTATTTATAAGTCATATAATATGGGACATATACCAGTGCTAAACAATTACCAAAATGATATAGGGTCATTTTTTTTTTTATAACAAGTCTTTCCTAATTTGTTTATCTGTCATATAATGAACGAACACGATTCCTTCACCAAATCATGATTATAAGGTAACCTAATAAAAAGGTAATGTCTTTTCAATTTTATTTTTGTCAGGGTTACCACTACAAGACTTTTAGAGATTCAAGGTCATCATACCAACATTTATTGCACACATTTTATAAATGCAAATATCTGGAGTCAGTCATGTAAGGTTTATTGCCATTCTTATTTGATATACAAATAAAAATCTTAAATAAATATGAATTTATTTAACATTTCAAATGCTCTTTGTTTTTTCAGCTAATTTTCACCTAAATAAACACCAATCAGTGACCAGAGGAACTACAATGTGGAGAATGACAAAACAAAATCGTTAGAATTGTTAGAATCGTTAAAATTTTTTGCCATTTGAATGTAACTCGGGGACTTTTCAAATTCTTTCGTTTCTTATCGATAGAAATTTTTAATCTATAGTATCATAGATCGTAACGTTGCAATTAAGATCTTCAGAGATAAATAGCGTTAGCATATCAAGGTTTATGAAGGTGAAAATTAAATTAGATCGTTAAATATATTACATTATAAATCGGGAATATATACATATTATATTTATATAATAATTTTCCAATCGATAATAAAATTGGGTAAGAGATAAGAGCCCATTAGAAGATCGAATATAATATTATTAACTATGGATCAAAATAATTTTAAATCTCTTAAACTTGGATTTATTGGGGGTGGTAATATGGCAACTGCTATTGGAGCAGGTCTCATTCGTAAAGGTAATATTAACAAATAAATAAATATAGAGATAATATATTCTAATAATTCATTATTAAATGAAAAACTTTTTCTATAGGTATCCTTGATCCTAAAAATGTTTGGGTGTCTGCACGCACTAAAAAAACACTTACTTTCTGGAAAGAGCTTGGTGCTCAAGCAACATTAAAAAATGGAGAAGTTGTAGAAAAAAGCGACGTTATATTCTTATCAGTTAAACCACATATGCTAGATGATGCACTCGACGGAGTTGTTAAAACACTTAAAGAAAAAGTCAATAATAAATTATACGTGTCTATACTTGTAGGAATTTCATTAGATACTTTGATAGAAGTAAGCTGCGGTTATATTTAATTTTTTATTCGCATTTGTAATTATATTAGATTAATTCATATTTGAGTTTCTATTTAGATTGATATAGTTCCTTTAAATTTGATTAGAATTTTTTCAGAAACTTGCTATCGTCGATTCAAAACCTAGAGTGATCAGATCTATGCCAAATACACCTATAATGGTCGGAGAAGGTATTACAGGTATGTCGTCTTTGAGAAATACCTTATTTACGAAGATATTCACCGAAATATATTGATGTATTTAACAAATTTTAGTTTACTGTAGTAAAAACACATGCGAGGAGGATATAGTATTAATAGATACATTATTTTCGTTCCTTGGGATTAGTCAGAACGTCCCTGAATCACTTATGAATGCAATTAGTGGTTTGTCAGGTTCTGGCCCTGCTTATGTAAGTGAATAAAAAAAAAAAAAAAATGTATTATCATTAACAATTGATTCATAAGATTCTATTTTCAGGCATATCTCATTGTAGAAGCTTTAGCAGATGGTGCCGTGAAAATGGGAGTACCTAGACCAATGGCAACAAAATTTGCTGCTCAAGTACTTGTAGGAGCTGGTAAAATGGTAGTAGAAACAGAACGACATCCGGGTCAGTTAAAAGATGAAGTTTGTTCAGCCGGTGGAACTACTATCACTGGAGTTCATGCTATGGAACGTGGTCAAGTTAGGTACATCATTAAGTTTATATAAATATATATATATATATAAATTCCATAATAATTTAAGTACATATTCATTCTATATTATTTTCAGGGGATCTATGATGAATGCTGTTGAAGCTGCTGTTAATAAAGCTAATGAAATGAGTAGATTATTTAAAGCCTAATTAGTATTAGTAGATCTTTAAGTTTATTTTGATAATAGTTTATCGCATAGATTGGATTAAATCGTAGCAGCAAAATCAAAATAATCATAAATATATGATTTTAACTTAATAATACAAATAATAAATATAATATAAATAAGGTAAAAAGTAAATGATGTGTTTCACAGTTTTCATCATAGAATTATTTTGATTTCATTTTGCTTACAATAGTTATAAATTTTACATATTTATTAAGATTGTATATGTCATATTGAAAGAATTTTATACAAAAAAAAAAAAAAAAAAAAAATACCTATGTTTTTGCATATTCCACACAACGTGAAGGATCTGTAGGATAGTATTCTTGACATTTAGTCATTAACCTTTTTACCGCTTGAATATATTTTCTTTGTTTTTCATCATTCATTACATGCGCTACATTTTTTGAAAAGATCTTTTCTCTGCCAGTACGTGCGTGTATACCAACCATAGTTACACCAATAGGCCAAGGAGAATTTCCAATTGCCATTTGTAAATATGCATCGCTAGCCTAAAAATGTGAAATTTTCTTAACAATGTCTTCAACGCAGATATTAAACATACGAAAGATATTATACGTACCAAAATATAATTACGTTCAAGTAAGTGTTTCACAATTTCGGTTAAACTGTCAGTTATGTCTTCGGGAAGTGATTTATTTTTCAACTTTCTGAGAAGCGGTTTTAAATATTCCCTTGTTTGAGCGTAAGTTGCGCTTGCCATTTTACCTTGCGTACTCATTTTTTCTTCAGATGTTCTACTATTTAACTGATTACCCCATACTTGTACTAGGAATTGAATAAATTGGATAATGACATTTATATCAAAGTCCCTGTCACCTTTGTTTAATTTGTCAGACATCTTTTGTATATCTTCGTAGGTGGTACCTTCTTCAGGTACATTGACATCTCCTTTTACATTACGATCTTGTGATTTTGTGGATGTCAAAATTTCATTTAAATATGCCTGATCTACCTGTTCCATCGCTTCTTGGAAATCATTTCTAAAGCCCTTTACACAAATAATATATATATATATATATTTTTTTTTTTCTTTTTACATTTTAGACTTATAACAATAACAAATAACTTTGTTGACATAACGCTTTATTACCTTATTTACTTCCGCTTCAAAAATCTCATGCTTTCTTAATCTCTTAAACGCTTCTTTCTCTGATTCTCCAAATAACAATATAGGCTCTCCTCGTTCTCTCAATCTTCTTATCACCTCCGGCCTAGGTAACGTCGATTGTTCCAAACTATTATCCTTTACCGATTCTTTTACCGATTCTTGACTCACGTCAGATTTAACAACATCTATACTGGTATCGTTCGTCTCATAATTTTCAGTTTTATATTGAGACTCCAATTCTCCCCTTCTGAAGTATTTCTTATTTTGTTGCTAAATAAATGGCAATATTTGTAAATAAGAAAAAAAGAAAAAAGAAAGAAACAAGACTTAAATGGAGAAATAAAGAAAATATTATACTCACTAAAACATTACTTTCCTCCAATTGTTTTCGCTTTTTCAATATCTCTGCTTTCAAAATATTGAGACCACCATTAATTGACATCTCTGAATATCTTCTTTTTCCTTTCTTCTTTAATCATGTGACCATAACACGCTACTACGTACGATCTTAACCAATCTTAACCAATACAAACAATCGTGACGTAGTTGTTTCGAGTCACGATCCTAGTTGTTTCAGTCTACATAGGAATTTAATCACTTGAGAAAGTAACTAGCGGTAATACTGATAATTTACAAATGAATACAAGGTGGTCGGTATTTAATTTTTGTTTTCAGTGATCTTACCAATGAGTAACTATATAAATATGACGTGCGAGTACCTTGAATTAATAAAAAGCGTACAGGTTTACTGTCAACAGGTTGCAGTAGTGCTTACGATAAGGATAAACCTATAAGATTTACTCTGTGCCAATTTCGTTATACTTTTTTTTTTTTTTTCTTTCAAATAAAAGAACCCTTTTTAATAATATTCAAAATGTTCCGCGCCCGAGCATTGCATTTTGTATTTAAAATACCTGAACGCAAAGAGACAATGAAATTTTATCGAGAAATTCTTGGAATGAAAGTAAGTGTTTGTTGTGTCGTTTCGTAAGATTGCACAATTTAAGTTAAATCGTTCTAATATTGATCATCGATTTAGGTACTGAGACACGAGGAATTCGCCGATGGGTGTGAGGCTGCATGTAACGGGTAAATTTACTTTTTTTTTTTTTTTTTATTAATTTTATTTTACCCATATCATCCCTATATTTAAATAATTGATTATAATGAACGCATTATTATAGTCCGTACGCGAATCGATGGAGTAAAACTATGATAGGATACGGACCGGAGGATAATCATTTTGTAGTTGAATTGACTTACAACTATGGAATTTCTCATTACGAAAGCGGAAATGATTTTCGTGGGATAACAATTCGTTCTAAGGAAGCAATCGATAGGGCTAAAAGCAACGGATGGCCGGTAGAAGAGGAAAATGGAAAGTTTGTGTTGAAAGCGCCAGGTGGTTACAAGTATTATATTATTAATGAACCGCAACCAAAGGACAAAGGTAGATGGATTTATTTCTTTGTAGAAATTACGCTTTATATTTTCTTGCGAGTTTATAATCAAATTTTTTATGACAGATCCAGTACAAAAGGTAACGTTATCCAGTTCGAATCTTCAAACCACCATAGCTTATTGGAAAGATATCTTGGAAATGAAGGTGATCGAACAGGAGGACGATAAAGTTACGATGTGTTATGACAAAGATCAAGCTAAACTTGAATTTGTAGATATAGGTAAGTGTTTTTACGTTTCTTTAGAATTTCCTTCGAGATGTAATAAGTTAGTTCTCCTTCTAATTTGACTATTTCAATTAAATATATTAGGTACCAAGGTGGATCACGCAAAAGCGTACGGTCGTATAGCATTTTCTGTACCTTTGGCTGAACAACCATTGATACAGAAAAAAATAAAGGAGAGTGGAAACAAAATATTGACAGATTTGATAACTTTAGACACGCCAGGAAAAGCTTCAGTAAGAGTTATCATTCTTGCCGACCCAGTGAGTATATACAATGTTTCTATATACTGATATATTTGAAAAAAAAAATATATATATATATATATATATTTTTTTTTTTAAATTGTAGAAGATATAAATCTTCTTTAAATAAATATTTTATAATACTACTAAGTTTTGTTTCTTCTAGGATGATCATGAAATATGTTTTGTTGATGACGAAGGATTTCGTGAATTATCCATTCCAGATTATCCAAGTGAAAAAATTTTGGATAGATACATTGCAAAATCGTCTGTTGCGAACGTTTAAATTATAAAGAATTAAGCGACAATTGTTTTTATGTTGAGCAATAATAATAATAAGATATTATATATATATATATATTGGGTAGATACTTCTGGGTACTAATGGATTATTACTTTGTAGATATTAATGATTGTCTAATTTGGTAATGAATTATCAGTGCTTTCTATTAATATAAATTTTGTAATTTAAAAAAATAATATATTGATTCTTAATATTATCGATCACGTTATCAAGAATCCCCTGTATTCTTTTTCCCAAAATAATTCTGAAAATTGATTAAAAAAAAAAAAAAAAAAAGAAAAAAAAAATCTTGGTTAGATACTCTTTTAACGATTCTAAATCAATTTTATTTACATATATATATATATACACACACACCATTGCTCAAATACTTCATATTCATTAATGTAAACACATCTTACTTTAAGTGTAAAATATTGTTTAAATATTTATTTTTGTACAGTGCCTTTGTGATGATAATGATTAAGTCATAAAATAACCGAGAAAAAGTTCATTTGTTGCACTTTGAAGTTTTAAACTTTGTTTTTGTTTATCTCGTATGACGACGTGCTTATCAACGTAGTATATATATATAGAGTGTACTATGTTGATATTGAATGGATATATCCGACAATCGGTTCGTTTAATGAGAAATCGTAGTTCACTGAATTCCATATTATCTCTTTTGGGGTCATAGGTGACTCAATTTTTTTTTTCATCTTATTTACATGTAATCATTGAATCGTAGAAATTAATTTCTTAATACGAAGTACGATTTCAATAGACGCGCCACGCAGTTTATTTGATAATACGAGGAGGAACGAGGCATAATATTTTCGATCGTTAAAAGTTAATCGTTAACAAACGTTACCGACTAAAATGATTTGCCTGAGGATATTTCTTCTACTCTTTATATTGGGATTTATAGACATAGGTTAGTCTAAATTAATACATTGAAATTTTCTATTAACAATATCGTACAATTTTTTAAATATAATTTTAAATGTAACGTAATGTACGTATTGCACGTATTGGCGATTCGCGTATGTATAAAATTAATTATTTTTCTTATTTACACAGAAGCCAAATCCATTCGTATTGATTGATATTTCTTATCTCTTTGATATTTACCAACGTTCAATGTTGATAGATAATCCTTAATCACCTTATATTTTACCGTACATTAATTATACCTCTACAGGCTGCACAAGTGCAAAAAGATGGTCGTCTTCGTTACGTTTCGGGAGTAGTCGTTCATCATCGAATTATCGAAATTCTAAGCCCTCATCGTCCTCTGGTGGATATCATCCTTCAAGAGGGCACGCTTCAACTTCGCCTAATCATGGACAAATTACGTCGATAAATTCGAAGCCATTAAATACCGGCCATATGGGAGGTAAACGTACCACACGAATAATCTTAATAGATAACATTGTTTTATTTATTATTTTTTTTTTTTTTTTACAAATGACCTCGATGCGATATGCAAATTATGAAAGGTCAAAATTTTCAAATCGCAACCGATAGCTTACGTATTTTGCATTCGTAAACATTTTCATGATCATCGATAAATATTCAAAAATAAGTATTAATATTCTAGGAAGTGCAACTCCCCATCAACCATCGAATAAGGATATCAATACACCGTTTATACATGGCGAGGGAGGGGGAGCAATGAAGCCAAGTGAGTTACATTAATTTTATATATATATACATATATATATTTTTTTTTATTTTATTTTATTTTAAAAGACATTATTTCTTAGAAACCGACGTAAATCATCAGACGTCTAACATAGGCTTTAACGCGAACGCAAAACCACCATTGCCTTACACTCCATCAGCTCCAATAATACCGAATCATGACTCAAAGCCTCTTTTTTCGTCTGCACCACCTCAAGGTAATAAATATATATATATATACACATATTGTATGTACGGACGACAGAATACTTCGTTAAATTATAATAATTCGATATTTCATTTCTAAGGGCAATCCTTTGGATATCCCGGTACAACCGTTAATCAAGGAGCTAGAATCCCCGTGCATAATCAACCTCCTCCAATCGGATTTAAACCGGACGTATATCCTAACAATAATTCTCCGATCGGTTTTAAACCAAGCGTATATCCAAACAACAATTTCGGATCTCAATCCTCACACCCGCACAATCCTCCGTATCCGTCGCACTCAATGCCTTATCCGAGCCAAACAATTCCTCATACCAATCCTGGAACACCATTTATACCACCGATGTCGCAACAACAACCGTTTGGCGGCCATTCAATGAATTATCCCCAAGGACACGCTTCATTTCCTGTAACACATAATTATCCACTGCAATCCGGCTCTCCGCATTATCCTAATATGCAAACCGGTCACCCGATGTATAATAATTATGCACCCAGCGGTGGTTATCCACATGGACCTAATCTATATCCTCAACAACAAGGACAATATATTGCACAGCCTGCGGGACAACCTTATATACCGGGACAAACGGTATTGATGGTTCCTGGCCA
>OU427008.1:2712507-2735007 GCA_911387935.1 Dolichovespula saxonica
CCGAAACCAATGCAAACAATAACGCTTCCCCTGATACCAACGACAAACCCAATACACCAAATACTCCGGAATCCAGTAACAATCCTAATCCGCTTGGTTTTGTAACCTCCAACGAGGATATCAAAAAATTGTCGGAGAAATTGTTTAGCCAGGATGAAAATAATGCGTTCAAGCATATTACCATTAAATTGCAAGGGCAAAAGAAGGACGACGGTGTAACCGACGACGCGAGCGAACCGTAAGTGCGATCTCCTTTTTATAAATGCACCTTCGAACGATTTCTACGAAACGAAAAAATAAAAATAAAAAAAAAATTACGAATTACGAACATTATTTTCTTCCTATAGATTGTTGGACGTGAAGCCGGAAGCTTACGAGATACCGACGATCAAATCCGTTATCGATCTTCATGATAATTACGAGCTGGACGTTAAGGTGAAAGAAAATCTTACGCCGGAGAAACGCGAGAAGGAATCTCAGTTGCTCGATAAATTCTTAAAGACCGAAGTCCTTCAAAACGCGATGAAATTCTTAGCCGACAAAGGATATATACCCGACGATCCGTATGAATTCAAGGACACGTTGAAACGCATATGGTTCTCGCAGTTCAAACGAATAGACGGGGACGCCTCGAGTTCCGGCTTTGAAACGGTTTACTTAGCGGAACAATTTGACTCCGACATAATTGGTTTGCATAATTGGATCTATTATGCCAAGCAAGAGGCTGAGAAAAAGATCGATTATCTTGGATATATTAAAGAGCTAACATTTGGGGATGTAAGTAACGATATTGTATTATTTATATTTTATCTGTGTTTATATCGTATGCGTATATATATATATATATATATATATATATATATATATATATATATATTGATTGTTAATTATTTTCCTTTTTTTTTTTTTTTTAATATTTACGATGAAATTCAATCATCGAAACGTAAATTTAATCATTTCGAAACATTTGGAATCGAAAAATTCGATCATTTGGAAACGTTGCGTTTGCGATATTATTTTGTCACGCTCGTATATCTTTATAATATCTTGTTTGTTTGTTTTTTTTTTTTACAGAAGGCGGCTATAGTCAAAATACGTTCTAAATTGAATGGTTTCGTTCAACCGGTCACCACTCTTTTTGTTGGCACATCACCGGAGTTAGAGATGGCGCTTTATACTGTTTGTTTCTTTGCGCGTCCTAATACTGCTTGTCCATTGTCTTTTGGTGGAACTGATTTCATAATAATTGCAAACAGAGTTAATTACTTTGGTAAAGATATACTGGTCTCCGCATTCCCAGAAATATAATTTATGAGAGATCCATACCACTCTTAATTAAATATCGCACATTTATGTTATCAAAAATAATATATTTTTATTTTTTTTTTTTTTGAATAATCTCTTATCTCTATATTATATTTCATGTCTCTAATAATCAGAGCAGAGACGTGAAAGAAAAACGGCTTCTTAGATATTATTCTAGATAGGTATTAACATTTATAGTAAGTACTTGTATAATCGAATAAAGTAATTACTAGAAAACGTATAGTATGTTTAACATTAAGTAATTAAAAAAAAAAAAAAAAAAATACTCTAACCGACAATATGTTTAACTCACTATTAATAATTTAATAAAATTGCGTATGAGATACGATTGATTCGAATAAACATAATAGATATATTTATCTATTCGAGAAGCGATTATATGAAACAAAAAATGAGAAGAGGTACCTTTATATTTTTATAACATCTTCTTCTTAATTCCGAAAGCTCAATTATAGGTATTATCGAAGGTCGTCCATGTGCACATCGAGTTGGAGATTTTGTAGTTTTTAAGTCATTGAAAAGTTCTATACATTGTTGTAAAGATAACAATTCGCCAAATTTTATGGCACCTAAGAGAATGTAAAGCAAATAATTTATATAAATTGTATTCTTTTAATCATTTTCTCTGAAGTTAATAGCAAATAATAATTACCATGGCATGCTTCCATCGATATGGCATTGTGAATAGATAAAGGTAAAAAGTTTGTACCATTTCCATTCATAATATTGTCTACAATTTCATTCAACAAATTCCGTATTATCATTGCCAATTTTACATCATTGTAATATTGTTTATTCGTTATAAAACATTTTGGTATACTGTATATGCTCAAAGTATTCCCATTAATTGCAGTTAACTTTATTCCAAATTTATCTAATGACATTTCGTTCCAAAGAAGCAAAGTGCACATATTTACTGTTACCTCTATTATTATTGGAATTGACAGTTTTTTAGTTTGAAAACTTTTATAATCTGATGTTTTATAATCTATATAAGTAAATGAAATTGCAAATCACATATAAAAAATATTCTAACATTATATATATATATATTTAATGTGCAATATTACCATTAAGTAAATATTCATATCTTATTCTTTCATGAACAGCATGTTGATCCATCATTAACAATAATTCTATATTATCATAAATCATTAAGGCTGCTATTAATTGATTATTAACTTGATTTAACACCTACATGAAATTATGATAATTATTATTAACTTCTATACTTCTATATAATTCATATTTCTACAATTTTATTTATTACCTTTATAAATTCTAACGCAGTCCTTTTTAATTTAAATTCATAGAAATTTTGTCTAAATTTGCACGGATGTATATCTACATATTGATGTTGTTCTTCATTTTCTATTAAGTATACATATACATATATAAATATATAATATAAGTATATGAAAGTAAAATATAGAAATTGTAACGCCTTACCATACCTTGATAATTATGTGTTAACTCATTAAAAGGTACGCTTGTATCAATATTATTGAATGATGGTGTTTTTATTAACTTAATAGGTCTAAATTGAAGAAGATTATTTAACTTTTTTGGAAGAAAATCAAAAACTTTGTAATATTTCTCAATACTTTCATTTTTATTTTCCAACTTTGAAAGAGTATTTTGCATTTCTATTCTATCATTTTTTACTTTGTCTGTATGATAACTCCAGTCGGACCACTCGGAAAGAGAGCAATTATAATCTTCTACGTGATCAGTTTTTTCTATGTTATATTCTTGTTTTGCATCAGACAATGTTTGTTCTACATTGGCCATGGTATTAATTGAATTTGGATTTATACTATCTATATATTCCATGTTCTCTTTTGAAGTGAAATTATTAGATGCGTTAGTAGTAATATTTTCCTTAAAGCAATATCGATTACAATTATGGCTTATATTTTGCAATTTTGGCTTTTTTCTTATAAAAGTACCCATCTTCAAATGTTCTACATCAATTATATAATTTTCTCCCGATCTTCCTCGTTTTATACTTTCATAAAGAAACATTCCATATTTGGTATAAAAAACTGTGATGGGATTATGATTAATATTAGTATTATATAAAATAGATTTTTTAGTCTTACGAATTTTCTCCAAGCTATCCACCTCGTAGAGACATAAAGGTAAAACATTTTGTACCTTCCGAGATTCGGCAGATTTATCTGTCTTTTGTACTCGCTTTGGTATGTGAAATTGGATATATTCGTACAATTTTTTAATGAAAAATTCGTCCAGGAAAATATTACTTATAAATTGTCTGACACTATCTAAAACGTCGCGTATTTTGTACAATAACATAATTCTTTTATCGTTCTTTGTAGTAACAACAACTTCTGTAGTCGGGCAATTAATAAAAAACATGAGAAATATCATTTCTTTACTGACATTGCACGTTATCACATGGTAACTTAAATGTTGAATGAAGTAGTCCAGTATCGTATTTATAATTGTAGTACAATGGACTGGTATATTATTTAAGAAAATGTAATGCAAAGCTTTTTCCTCTGTTTTAATCAATCCAACGTAACCGTGGTATTGAATAGTTAACACTTTAGTGGATGGTATGGCCCATATATAATCTTGTAATATATGTTCCTCATATAACATTTCTAAAACTTTCTTTGGTTCTCTATCTTTAGTGATTTGTAAAAATATGTCATCTTCGTCTCTAAGTGAGAAGGAGACCTATTGAAATCAAGAATAAAGAAAAAAAAAAATAATAGGTACATATTTATCAGGCAAGTACAGTAATTGGAAAATAATTGTGATATTTAATAACAGATTAAGTTTATTACCTTAGGATTATTTAAAGAAATGTTTGCTATTAAAAAGCATACCATGGATATAGTTTGTTTATGAGCATTCATGGTATTAGAATAATTATATATGGTCACTGTTGTACCGATCGATGGTCTAGGCGTTACTTTTAATATGACAGGGGATAAACCCTTCCTATAAATCTAATTTAGAAAATATATATATATATATATATATATATATATATATAAAACATAAATTAAAAAATGTTCAACGTTATTAAAGAAAATTCTCACAATCTACCTTCGTATTAGTATCCATAGTATTCTGACATCTCGATGATATTGAAATAATTGAAAAATTCTTAAATATGTTCCTCAAACTATTGTACCTTAAATTATAATGTAATTGCGAATCATGAATATTATTTTTTCCTGTATCTTCTAAGCCTCCTAATGTATCTATAGATATTCCTATACCGTTATCTACCACTTGAATTTTTTTCTCTTTATTATAAATACGTATTGCTACGCATGATGCACGTTCGTTTAACGAGCTCAAAACCTGAGTTTACCGATATATAATTGATATATAATGTAAAATCATACGAGACTTTTGAACCTTTCCTGTTATCTGCTTGAATATTATTTTGACATTTCATTTTTATATCGAATTTTCAATATCTTTCGTTAAAAGTTATTTTTGAGTAAATATATAGTGAAAAAATATTTATATCATAGACACATACGGACAAACAAAAATGTTCTACCAAATTTTCAATAAAATGTATCAAAAACATTGTGCGAGTCAAATAGCGAGGGGGGATGGTAGGGAACGGTCGGGTCAGATAACAAAAAAGATTCAGCTTTTACTACAATTGTTTGAAAATATTTCGATCGATCATTTAAATCGTCGTAAATAAAGATGAAGAAAGAAAAATAGAAAATGAATGAAATGATTAATCATCAACGTGCATACGTACCGTGTCGAAAACGTTTAGTGCAACTGGTGGAATTTCTATTATCTCCATGTTTACTCTCGTTATTCCAAACAATTAGAAATAATTAAGAATGCACTTAACACTTTTTCTCCCTTTTTAAGTACTACAATAATTAAGATTCTAATGATTCTCTTTGGAATAATCCGATATTGCGCAATAACGGGGCACTAATTAAAACCCAAGCAAACCGTAATTATCTATCCATTGTTGGGAAATGCAATTTTGGCGCTAATTATAAATCCTTCCAAACAAATTTACCGGATGTGTGCGTTTCTTTTGTTTTTTTTTTGTTTTGTTTCTATTAAAAATATTTCAAAATTTCGATATTCGTTTCAATTTAATAACATTCGCTCGTTTCATTTATTTAATTCCAATAGAAAGCAAACGAAATAAAAGAAAATCAATGCAATTAAATGCGCATTTAGTGTGAAAATTTAACCAAGTGTAATTAATGGAAAACTTTTTCTTTTGTTTTCTTTGTTTTTTTTTTCTTTTTTTTTTCTTTTTATGTGGAAATAAAAGAAACTAAACGCAGTTAGATTTCTTCGTGTGAATTAAAATAAATTACTTAACCCAGTTAGCATGTTCGGTGATTTCTGAATAAATTGTACTTTACCCGTATCACAGCGTAAATTGTAAAGTTTATTTAAAAAAAATTCTTTTTTTATCCGGTCATATATATATACATACATATATATATATATATATATATATATATATATATATATATATGTATATGTATATATATATATATTATAACAATCGAAGATGTGCATTATGCAGATTTTCGTAAATTTTACAAGTTCAGAAAATTTCGTCGGTCAATATAGGCACTGAAAAAATTACAATCACTTAAATATACCTAATTGTCTAAAATTTATATATATATATATATATATATAATATGTATAATGTGAGTGTGTGTGTGAGTGTGTGTGTGGGTGGATTGGTGGGAGTATGTGTATGGGTGTGGATGTGTGTGTAAGCAACCTATAATAAATAATAATTATAAAATTAATCATGTCTTTAGACACATGTCTAAAATATCGCAGTTCATACAAAAATCGCCGAAACATGATAACTAGTAAGTTAATTATACTAAAATTTAGATTCGCATAAAATTTCAGGACAATCGGTCCCCGTTCGAAATAACATCGTGTTATGAGCCAGTGCATAATTTTGTTAATTTTACTATACGTAAATTTGATAAAAAAAAAAAAAAAAAGAAAAAATAAAAAACAAAAAAAAAAAAGAAAATTGTCGTCGTTATAATAGATAGGAGATCAACATAATATGATACGATTAGAAAGTTTATATTACATAAATTCTACACTCAATAAGCAAAAACTAAAGTTATTGCGTTAAGAGTAAACTGAATAAACTGAATGAAAATCTTTTAAGAATTCTTTTCAATGTCTATGCCAAAGTAAGACGTTTCATAAACTGCACATTAAAATTTTTATAGTTTGTGAGTTATGCTTTATTAAAGGAAAGCACGTTTCAATTGTGTGACCTTCGTCAGTATTAAGTTTTTTATTTTACATGTGTCTTGTTATTGGTGTTCCTTCAAGAATACTAAAAAAGTGTAATGTACAATAGACACACTATGCTTAAATTATTGTCAATTGAAAACTAAGAAAATTTAGTGAACAAGTACAATAAATAGTTCATCGTTATGTACAAGTTTGTTCCTTCGTGCATAAGAAATAAGAGCATACGTCTTTCTTATACAAGATATAATATAACCTTTATGGTATCACTTTTAAACAAATTGAACTTTTTCTTTTCTTTTTTTTTTTTTCCTTTTCCTCATTTACCAATCACCAAATGAAAAACAGATATTTATTAACTATACGCAATTTCACTGTGGTCGATTTAACGTACATTCTTTTACATATAATATTATATGTACAACATTAATTTTATCAATATAATTTTACCAATGCATAATAAAACATTTAATGAAATAAAATATCCAAAATTATCATAGCAGTACGTACATAAATAATAAATTTTAAATTATCTATGGACGTTATGCGAAAGTTATTGCAGGTACCATAAGGTCATATTAGTATTTTAATTACATCAAATGTGAAAGCATATGCTATAACACAGACAAAGATTATTATGTATCGTTATATATGGTTCTATGTTCCTATTGAAATTAAAACAGACATATTTGGCGCGAGACACTGTCCTTTATGTCTGATTTTTTAAATGTATCAGTAACATCGTCGTAAAATAATAAAAGATTTTTATGACACGTGTGTGTATGTATGCATGTATATATATATATATATATATATATATATATATATATATATACATATCATATATATCATATATGTATTAAAGATAATGGTGAGAATTTCATTTCAAAAAATATATTAAAGGCATTATAAAATTTTCTTTTACTGTATCGCTTTCATTGCATTAACAGGAAATTACATTCTATAATAGATATTCTTATAAAGTAACATATAAACGGTATAATCTTTCTATCTATTAAAAAAAAAAAAAAAATAATACAAAAAAAAAAAATACAAAAAATAAAGAAAGAAAAGAAAGAAAAAGAAAAGATTCCTTTTAATGAAATTGCGCGATAATCGTGTAACGATCTTTATTGCAAACAAAAATATGTAGATCCTTTCCTGTGTCTACTACAAGTCGAGCACTTAATTAAAAGATAAGTAAATATTAATATTGTGGAAAAATTAATATTTGTGGAAAAAATTAATCTTAATAAAGCCTGATTATCAACATATATATATATATATATATATATATATATATATATATACATATAAAAAGGAGTTCATTGTAGTAAAATTATAATAATAACAATCACATATCGTGTCATCTATTAACGAGATATATAACACACATGTTATAAGATGAAAGTATATAAATAATTTAGATGCATCGAATAGACGATGTTGTAGTGCTTATAAATCATGTAACATGAAGAAAATTTATATATATATATATATATACATACGTATATATATATATATATATATATTTATATATATATATATATATGCTTATATATAAATGTGTGTGTGTGGGCGGGTATACATAGAGTTATACGTATTTATGTATGTACACAGAGCATTTTGAAGATGCCCTGAAGAAGTTATTATAGACGTCCTTATTGTCCGTCATTGGACGCCATTAGACACATTCGAGGACTCCCCATGCACACTATTTTCCTACACTGTTACACCGTATATTATATCAGAAAGTTCTTGACACTCCTATGTGTGCGTGCATATGTACGTATGTATATATGTATGCGCGTTTTAAGAAGGACTGGATCATGCATTTATGCATATATATACGAGAAGAGAGAGAGAGAGAAAGAGAGAGACACACACACATGCGCTTGTAGCGCGCGAGCGCGCGCGCGCACACATATGCACGCATTACATATATATATATATACATATATATAACATGTATAAAATATTGAGTTATACTCCTATAAATATATCCATCTAAATTATGACGCTTCGGCAAATGATATATATATATATATATATATATATATATATATATATATATATATACATATATGTATGTATATATATATAATCACTTAGAGAAGAATTTTCACAATTTAGTCATTAAAACTTTTAGGCACCAATGGTATGCAGACCCTGTGTCTTTGGTACGTGCGACCGAATCGATATTATTATTTTATTTCATTTCGAACAAAAGGTATACACGCAGAACAAATGGGGTCTTTCATAATTTTTCAACGATTATATATTCGTTTAACTTCGTATTACTTATATTTTCTCCTCCCCCTTCCCCCATTTCATTTTTTTTTCTTTTGTTCTTTTATTTCTCGTTCCATAATAATAATAATAATAATAATAATAATAATAATAATAATAATAATTATTATTATTATTATTATTTTATTTTTTTTTTCTTCCGGTAAGACACACACACCCCTCTCGGTCGATTCTAAATCGGGCGATCTAACGAAAATTAGTTTCTGACGGAGAATCTCTGCCCTGTGGTGTAATATCCGTTAATCACCTTAGGAAAAAGAAGCTCACAATTTAGTCATTGTATAAACTTTTAGGCACCAATGGTATGCAGACCCTGTGTCTTTGGTACATGCGACCGAATTGATATCATCATTTCGTTTCAAACAAAGGATATAACACAACACACACAGAACAACGATCTTCCCGCAATTTAAGAAGAAAAAAAAAAAAAAAAAAGGAAAACAATTATTATATTTTATTCGTACGCTCTCTCGTGCGTTTTGGTCTTTATCTCTTCTTTATCATTCGTTTACATCTTTCTTTTATTTTTATTTTTTCCTTCTTTCCTTTTCTCCTACCCTTCTCGCCGCCCCGCCTCGCTCCGTTCCCCCCCCCCCGTTCGTCCGCTCCGCCCTCGTTAAACTCTCTTTGCACGATGCCGTAGAAATTAGTTATATTCGTTTATATCAGTAACATTGTCCTAAAACAACACATTCATTATAGAAAGCTCAGTCTTCTTCCTTCTTTTCCGGTTTCAAGTCCACCATTGCGTGTAGTTGCTCGGCACTATATCTGTAATAAACCAAAAAAAAAAAAATATATATATATATACCTTTTTTTTTTTAATACGATATATTATGTCAATGACGATATATTATATTGAGAGATAGAATTTGTGAACATATGGATATGAGTAGACACACAAACACACACACACATACATACCCCAATAGATTTTGTAAGTCGCAGACGAAACGGTAAACGTAACGCTTCCCGGCGGTCTTGTGTATAATATTTTTATCGTAATAGTATCGCAGACCGCGGCTCAATTTTTCGTAATTCATTTTAGGCTTATTCTTTCTTACACCCCAGCGCCGTGCAACCTCATCGGGATCGGTAAGTTTGAATTCCCAGCCGTCTCCCGTCCAGGAGATGAAACTCTGACATGATTTATTGGTCAAAAGTTCCAATAAAAATTGCCAGAGTTGTATTGGTCCAGAACCTGTGAAATATGGACCACCACCTGCACAATTATCACCTATATTTCTATTCAGTTGTTCTATTATAGTTTAATAAATAAATAAATAAATAAATATAAATAAATATATATATATATGTATATAATAATTGTCTTGGATATAATAGTTTATTTTTTAATAGATGCTTACCGGTATAACTGGCCGCGATCATTGCACTCTGTAATAATGGCTTTTGATCGGCGTTACTACCGATGGAAGGTGGATGATGAGCACCAGACGAATCTCTCGAGCCAAGGCTCGCGATGAACGCTGGATGATGAGATAGGTGTTCACCGATGGGTGCAACGCCCCACTGTTCACTTCCAACGCCACCGGCTCCGGTAGCCGTATTTCCACTTCCAGGAACCGTCTGAAATGGTGTCGCATCGTATTGACTGTATCCCCCACTTTCGCTGTATCCTTCGTGATATCTCGCTGGAAAATATAACGTTAAAAAGTTTCATCGCGAGATCGGATGATTAAAACACGATTATAGATACAATTTCGATCGGATATATGTGTATATATATATAACTTTGTATTGGAATTAAAAACGATATATATCAATTAATATCTCCGTACGATTCCTTCGAAACGTTAAAACTTTTTGAATTCGTATCAACGCGTCACGTGACACGTTCGTCCATTCTATTCGATCTATTAGATTATTTCAATTTAAATATTATTATATTGACGTGTATGCATTAACGTGGACGCAAAATGAATTGAATATTTTTTTTTTTTATATTATACATCCGAGTTATAATTTCAGTATACTAATGATGCATCATCGTCGGTAATTTATGTTAGATTATGTTTAGTTTTTCGAAATCGATGATACACGTTCCTTACCTCGAGGATAATTTTTGAACGGCGACGGTTGATACTTCGGTTCTAGGTGTATACCACTGGTACTGTAAAATTCTGGCGAACTGTCGAGATTGTACGTATGAGGGGTTTGATGGTCCTGCGATAGACCGTGATAATCGGAGGCCTCGTCGTATCCAGAATAATGCGCGGGTGTAATGTAGTCCTCCGTCGTCCCGGTATTGCTGACCCTAAGTTCGCTCTCATTGGTCCCCGTTGCACCGAGATCACCGCCGCTGGCCAATCCGCCGGCACCTCCTTGTAAGTGTTCCGCCGCTATATGGTGGCTGCTGTAGTTCGCTAAAAAGATAGAGAGAGAAAAAAAGTAGAAAAGAACAACAAATTGGAAATCACGCCGAATCGAATAGAATCGAATTAAATCGATCTTTTTTTTTTTATCCGCATCCAAATTTTTCGTATCGAACCAAGTCTCGTACGAGTCGTCGTAACTACTTTGATGCGAATGTGAAGAAAAAAAGAAAAAAGAAAAGAAAAGAAAAATTCTATTTCGAACGCACACCCGCGTGAAATCGAAGGTAACGCGCGTTAAACGTTACAATTGTTTATAACGCGCGTGATGGCGCCATTTAAACGAGTCGCATGAGAGAGAGAGAGTGAGACAAACACCCCGTAATAATAATAATAATAATAATAATAATAATAATAATAATAATAATAATAATAATAATAATACTCACATTCCGTTTTGAGTTCATTCAAATTTCTCAGGTGTATATAGGCGTTATTCGCGTTATTGTTATTGTTGTTATTGTTGTTCCCCGTGGGCGTACTGGAATGAGAATTGGGAGGTTGCGTGCTATGGCTGTGGGGTGGCGGCGAAGTCTCATCCCTTTGGCTTTCATCCTGACACACGGGGCTGCGTAGATGCGCGTAACCTCCTATAAAAAAAAAAAAAAACGTAAATAACAAAAGGTAATCAATTGATTTTCATTTCGTTCGTCGATTTTGGAAGGATCATTAAAAATAAAAAAAAAAAAATAAAAAAGAAAACTTTTCCATTCGTCGATTTCGTTCGTACGAATTGCGTAATGACGATACTTAAATCGGGAAATCGAATGGACCCTCGTCGCTCAACCATCCCCCATCCTCATTCTCACCCCCCACCCATTCATCCCCGCCACGTAATTTTTCATTACGACAGACAAATTTTTCAAGACGACGTTCGTGAAAAGGGCTATCGGCTTTTATATTGTCGTCGTTAGAAAATAACGTCAATGGTTCGGATTAAAAAGGGGGAATTGAAAAGTAGGTAGACTTTAAGTACTTTTAGCGTATTCTCCGTACAAAACAAAGTGTAATTTCAAGTAAGGTTAGTAAGTGAGAGAGGAAGAGAGAGAGAGAGAGAGAGAGAGAGAGAGAGAGAGGAAGAGAGAGAGAGAGAGAGAGAGAGAGAGAAAGAGAGAAAGAGAAAAACTTTCCGGAGTCTGCAGGGAGGAACCACAGCGACACGTGGGCGGTACGCATCTCGCTGATTGGCTCGGGCGAACTCCGCCTATTCTCTCAACGACCTTTCCTTCGCTTCGAGAAATCCGTTCTCGCCGAATGCGGAGGCTGCATTAGCTTCGCCCACGACAATGTCGTCGTTCGTCGTCGTCGTTATCATTGCTCTCTCTCTCTCTCTCTCTCTCTCTCTCTCTCTCTCTCTCTCTCTCTCTCTCTCTCTCTCTCTCTCTCTCTCTCTCTCTCTCTCTCTCTCTCTCTCTCTATTTCTCTCTCTCACTCTCACTCTCTCTCTCTTTCTCTATTACTAACACGATCTCTAGAAAATTTTTACGTCTCAATTTTTCCCTCCTATCTGATTCCCCATTAGATTTTTCTCTCTCATTCACAATGATAACGCATCGAACACTATGCATTTCCGAGTACTTGGAAACGCCCTCTCATTATATATATATATATATATATATATATATATATATATATATATATATTTTGTATTCTATATATACATATATATTATGTATACAAGTATATACATATTATTTTTATTTATTATATTATCGCCTTTATGAATTTTCATAACGCGATTAAGATTAGGTTGTATTTTTCAAATGGTTTCATATTTATTCGATATATATATATTAATTAATAATGGCGGTAAAAGGCGAGATTATGACGAGGATATAACGTAGGAGCAGGTGGACAAAGGGAACACACGGAACATTCCCGTGCAAGAAAAGAGAGAGGGCAGATGTGTGTGCTCTCTACGAAAAGGTCGACATGTAATAATATTCGTTTAATTATTTCCACGTTGATGGTTTTCTTCTTGATTTCTTTTTTTTCTTTTTTTTTTTTTTTTTTTTTTTTTTTTTTACATATATCTACACGATCGAAACGCTGTTAACATTTAAAACAGGGAACGCCGAATTAATTTCCCCTCCCCCTCTCCCTCCCACCCCAACAAAGATTTTTTTGATTTTCTCTCGAGATAAAGGAACGAACGAATCTCGTTTGGTTTCTTCTTCTTTTTTTTTTTTTTTCACTCCGATTAAAACAGCCAAAAAAGAAAAAGAAGAAAATATATTCTTCACATTACGATTCCATCAATTTATCCGAAATTTTTTCGCCGGTCATCCCAAGCCTTTAAAAACCGAATGCCTTCGTTATTCCAATCTCGAAATGAATTTCAACGGGAAGTTCGTGTCTCGTTGGTGAGACGGATTGATAATCTCAAGTACACGTAATAAATTGTACGAAAGGTGTATAACGAGGCGCGGGGGGCGCGAACGCAACGTTCGTACGAATTTATTCATTTATTTTAATTTATTTATTTTCGTTTATCCGAGAAGAAAGGTTATTGCGAATTAAATCGATTTAAATTAAATCTTATTTCCCGTTAACGATTAAGAGGGCACCCCCCCCCTTCCCCCTCGCCCAACCATCCCCACACCCGGTGTTGGATATATAAATAATACGATAATCTCTGTCGTCTTAAAGAGAGAGAACGTTTACTGAAAATACGTTCTCCCATGCTTGATTTTATTGTTTCTTGTTTCTTTTTTTTTTTTTTTTTTTTTTATACGAAATCTCGTAAGAACTTATCGGAACCCTCGATCGCGTAACACACACACACACACAAACATACACACACAGAAAAATCGCTGCGTGTCCCGATTAAATCCGAGAGATTTCAAGTCGGATATCTCTGTCGTGTATAAATCCTACAAAAAAAAAAAAAAAAAAAACTAAAAAAAAAAAAAAGAGAAAACAATTCTCGTCAATCGAATACGATTGACGTCGTTGGAAATGAGAGGGGAAAAAAAAAAAAAAGAAGAAAATAAATAAAATTGCACGAACTTTTTCGTGGCACCTCTTTCAATGTACGTTCCGCAGCGTCCGTCTCGTATGGAACTGCGCAACTACCGTTTATTATATCATCGTCGTGGTGTAGTATACGCGTGGTAGGGACACCACTGGTCTCTCTCTCTCTCTCTCTCTCTCTCTACGTTCGTCCGTAGTCACAAATATACGTGTATATACTACAGGATAGTCGTCGTCGTCGTCGTGTCTACATGCTCTTACTGCCCTAGTCTCACTTTGCAATGACATTGTGTGCTGCGTCGTATCTTTCTCTCTTTTCCCTATATTTTTTCTTTCCTATTATTTTTTTTCTTTTTTTCTTTTTTTTTTTTTTCGTAGATTGGTCGAACGATCCGTTCGGGAGGAAAGCGAGAAAATAAGAGGAGGTAAATAACGATAACTTGACGATCAACAAAACTTGACGTTTAATGATAACTTGACGATCGTTTCGGAGGTAGTAGTCGAATAGTTGATTACCAATGAAACGACGTTTCAATTCGTCGATGCTCCTTATATTTGACATTTCCACGTATATATATATATATATTCTAAATAAATATGCGTTCGTATAACGCGTGCACGGATATATAAGCAAATACGTACATTTAGAGACGTGTGTTGTGTTCGTGTATCGGTGATCGAAAAACAATGGCAAAGGTGAAAAGCAACGGAGAGACAGACTAAGAGAGAGAGAGAGAGAGAGAGAGAGAGAGAGAGAGAGAGAGAGAGGACGGTTTTCGCTCTCATAAAATACACCGGGTTCCGTTTTTATACGGGCGATCTCCTCTACCTCTACACCTGCAGGGTCCACAACACACCGTGAACGCGCGCGCGCGCGCGCGCGTAAATGCAGCTCGCACCCCATGTCGCCGCCGCTTCACACAGGGAGCGTGGGAGTGCAGGTCGACGTAGGCCCTCACGGCGGCCCTCGTACACTCGGCCCTAAACGCGACCGTCCCTCCTCTCTCTCTCTCTCTCTCACTCACACGCACCCTTTTCTCGCGCTCGCCTTTTTCTTCCCTCCCCCTCCCTCCCCCTTTCGAAGACTCACGACGCGTTTTCGGCTTCGCGCCTCGCGCAACCCGCCTTTTCTTTCTTTTACGGTTTAACGAACGTCCGTGCATTTTAAAAGGAAGGAATTTCTTTTCTATGTATATTTTTTTTTTTTTTTTTTTTTTTTTAGTTTAGTTTAGTTTACGATCTACACGAGACAGACAGGGAGAGAAAATACACGGATTAGAAAATGTTCTCTATAACACTATCACGAATGAGACAACGTTAATCCGGACAATCTCTTTAATATAGAATCAAGAAGGTAAAATCAAAACGATCATTTGAAAATCCATCCTTACGAATGACGAATCGTTTGAATTCGACGAGATAAATCGTGTCAGATGCGTGTGTCTAGCGTCCTGTACGAAAGAGTATTGCTAATCGATCAGAAAGATATCGGAACGTTACGTGATATTGATTTGTAATATTAACTCGATTCCCAGCTGACATAAATGGGACTACGGAGGGGAAGGGAGGGGAAGGGAGGGGAAGGGAAAAAATCGATCGGGCACGTGCACTCTCGTCGATCATGCTTCTCCGTTGAGAGAGAACCAACGGAGAAAGAAAAAAAGAGAGAGAGAGAGAGAGAGAGAGAGAGAGAGAAAGAGAGAGTGTAGTTGGAGTAAGTAAGTAAGAGCGACAGTAACAGGCAGAGTAGCAGAAGCAGCAGCAGCAGCAGCAGTCAGTCAGTCAGTCGTTTAGCAGCCGCATAGCAGGCACGCATCAGCTGTGGAACAGGTGCCGGCCGGCAACATAGGCCCGAAAGAGAGTTTGCCCGATGCCGGCTCGACTTCTTAACGAAAACGAGCGTAGGAAATGGAGAAGGACGGAGGACGGAGGACGGAGGACGGAGGAACGAGGACAGAGGACGGAGGAACGAGGAGGGCTATAACGTGGCACGCGCCAAATCGAATGAAACACGGCTCGTTCTTGGCTTTCGAAGAGAGAAAGAGAGAGAAAGAGAGAGAGAGAGAGAGAGAGTGCACAGCTGCTGCGTGTTGTTGCTTCTGTAACTGCTGGTTCTGTTGCTTATGCTTATGCCGTTTCTGTAGCCTGTAGCTGTCGCCGCTCTGTTAAGGTCTCTAAGGTCCCCGTGGCCAATTCGAGACTACTTAAAATTTTCACGTCCTCGAACGGTTACCGACTTTTAAACTATCGCACGATCGTTCGTCGTTTACTTCAACGATCGAACATAATTTTGTCCTTTAATTTGCTTCTTCTTCTTCTTCTTTTTTCTTTTTTCTTTCTTTTTTTTTTTTTCTTATCTCAAACGTAGGATTAGTTAGGAGCATCGATATTGGCGTCGACGATTGTTTTTAAGTCTCTGTGATCATTTAGGACGTGGATATCGTTCAATTCGATACGACCGTTGGTCCTTTGATAATAATCGATACCGTATGTTGATATCATGTGAAACATTAGGACGTTTTATTAAAGATGTAATATATTTATTAACGTGATTTTATATATATATGTATGTATGTATGTATGTTGTGATGTATAAGTAATATTATTCTAGCGATAAATCGTTAAGAATAATTCTTCCTTGATCGTTATTTCTATAAAGAATTATTCAAAGAGATGGAACGTACAGTATCGCGTGGAATTTAAACGACGGTATAATACGATTGATTCGTTGAATTAATACGAGATAGAGATAAAAATCAATTTCAACATTATTCCTATTTATTCTGTGTGTCTACGCGCGTGTGTGCGTATGTATATACATATATATACATACGTATACATATATTAATATATATATATATATATATATATATATATATATATATATTTATTTATTCATTAACTTCGAAAAGTAGATTCTAATAATAAAAAAGAGAGAAAGAGAAAGAAAAAGAGAAAGAGAGACTCGTTAGGTCAGACATGCATTGAACTCGAAACTCATTGGAGCCTTAAAAACACACAAACATACACATACACACACACACACACACACACACACTCGTAAAGGTATGTGAGCGTGTACTAGTGCGTGTAACGTGCGCGTGTTGGAAGCCAGGCAGGCGATTGTGCGATGCGCTCATAAAAAACGTCGTCCTCGACGGCAACGAAATCGCGCATTGTTCGGTAGACCGCTGACCTGCGAACTCTCCCACAATCTACCTTTATCGCGGCACTCTATGTATATCCGTGTTACATATGCCTTTCTTTTTAATTCGTGTGCGTACGCGCCACTGCGCTAAATTAAAATGTATTCGCCCGAGTCGCATTTAGTTAGTTAGGGAGAACGCACTAACAAGAAGACCAAGAAAAAAACCTATGAGTTTATACATACACACACACATATATATATATACACACACATATATACATATGCATATATATATATATATATGGATTTATATATTCAATGTTCTTTTCTAGATTTCTCTTTCTTTTTTTTTTTCTTTTTCGTTTTGCCGTTGTTTTTTTTCTTTTTTCTTTCTTTCTTTTTTTCTCTTTTCGTTCCGTTTCTTTTACAACTTTCAACTTGAATATCTTATAATATCTTTACACATCGTCGATAGATCGAACGTAACGTTTAATTCGACGTTTAATCGGAATTGTGAAATGTCTATGTTATCCTGGTATTTGTTTCGAAATAATCGATTTTATAGTTTTCATTATTTACACGCAGTCATGTATAATGCGTTATTCTAACTTGTTCGTAATCATGTCCGATCGTACGAACTTGTTTCGTGTTTTTCTCTTTCGTTTATATATATATATACATACATATATATTTAGAACAAATAATTCATTTGGAAGATTTTTCATTTTCATTTTCTCTCTCTCTCTCGGTCTGTCTTTGTTATTTACTTTTTTTGTTGTTTTTGTTTCCTTTACTACTCTTCCTTGTTTCTTCTCGTTACAGATGGATAAGCTACATAGAACAGACTACGGCCTGAAATCTCCTGCTCTACGAAGCGTGTAATTCTGACCTTGCTCGGTAGATTTTATTGCCAAGTCAACGAGAGAGAGAGAGAGAGCCGCACCTTATGCGGCAATCTCTCTTATGTGTATTGCGTTATAAACACATCTAGAGTCATTAAAAAAAAAAAAAATATGTTATATATATATATATATATATATATATATATATATATATATATATATATATTGTGTTTTGTTACGAGAGCCCCATTGTGCGGGTGTACTACACCGAAGGAGAGTTCGATAATCGAATCCTAATCGTATTAGAATTCAATGTTTCGTTACGAGTAACATCAACGCGACGATCGGAACGGATCGTTCCTCGTATTTTACGAATTTAGCAATCGTAATTATTCGAGTAAAGAGAAATAATCTGTTATTGTAGGATATTATCGAGAAGTAAAAGGTAATTTTTGTTTCTTATATACGTAAACGTATATAAACTCAATGCCAAAACTAAAGCTCGCATAGAATATTCTTTGTGGAAATTAAACGTAATATATATCATTGTTTCGTGTCCTCGAGCGTCACGAGGATCAATTTGACTCACGTAACTCATCTGTTAATAATTTCAATCAAAAGAGTTATACATATTCCATTCAATATATATTGACATTCATTCATAGAAATCCATTGTGCGATCACTATATATCTGTTATCTACTTCGACTAGTCACGAGACCATCCCAATTTGTTAAAATCCATTCTATAGCGTGGAAATGTATTTTTTTTTTTTTTTTTTTTTTTAGTATACATACGTGTATATACGATGAACAAGGATGAAAATTTGAACGAAGAAATTCGAATAAAACTGGATTATCGATATATACTCGTATCGTGGATGAAACTATCTTAGGATCGTTCGATGGAGAACAACGGATATATCACTCTAACCTGGTGTATGGGTGGTGGTATTCAATGAGATCGCGTTCCGATGTAATCCATCCTGTTGTTGCTGCTGTTGTTGTTGTTGTTGTTGTTGGTGTTGATGTTGATGATGTTGATGATGAAGATTATGTTGATGATGAGTATGTTGATGTTGAGTATGGGTAAGTGGATCGGCTTCCTGATAGGAAGGATAATCGGCATAAAAGGGTTCGTGTCCCGTCATCAGGGTATCCAACATATGAAGAACCATCTCCGAGGATGTTGCCGAGGCTAACGCGCTCGGCGTTTGTTGGCTCGTTTCTAGGATGTTGTTCCCGTTCGTCGTCGTATAATTGCCGACGACGATGGCCGGCGGCTGCGGCTGCGGCTGCGGCTGCGGCGGCAACGACAACAGTGAATGCGGCGGTAGCGACTGCGGCTGCGGCTGCGGCTGCGGCTGCTGCTGCGGCGCCTGGCCCGAAGTTCGCGAACCCGTCGCGATCCTTTCGATGCTCGCCGTGACGGCCGTCCTGCCGGCGGCGGCAACCTGCCGGGCAGCCCACGACACGGCTCTCTGGACAACTCCAATCTTAACGACGACTAAGAGCCCTCTTCGATCTGCTTACGCGCTTAAACGCGCGATTTTTATTCACCCTTTTCGAACGCGATCGTTACCTCGAAATAACTTCTTCAACGAATCTTTATCTCATAGATATATATATATATATATATATATTATTTATTACGTGTTCTCTTAAATTAACTATTTTTCCACTTGAAAATGTTCAAATCGATCGAAACGTTCGAACGTTCAAACGGCATGCTACGCACACGCACGCACACGCACACGCACGCACGCACGCACACACGAAACCGTCAAATTGAATCGATCTTCGAGGTCTTATCTTTTTTTTCTTTTTCTCTTCGAGTCCTTTCTATCTTCCTTCGAGTTTCCACCCTTTTTTTTTTTCTAGGTATAGAACACTGACATAATCCTCACGGTAGAGTATCCAAAATGTTCAGGGGAATTATAAACCCTACTTCCCCTATCGCACTCGCGATCTTCCTTCGATCGATCGATCGATCGATCGATCGATCGATCTCTCTCTCTCTCTCTGTCTTACTTTTCACGTTCACCTTTTATCTTTTCATATTCTCGAACTTTCTCTTTTTCTATCGGGATCGTAAGTGTGTACGAATCGATCCTTGACAGACGTTCGAGCTCTTACGTTTTCAACGAACTTCTTTCTCATCGGCGCGCTTTATCCTTCTTCTCCCTTTTTTTTTTTCGGTGTTTCTCTATCCTCCCGCCTCCCTCCCGCCCTTCTAATTTCCGCGAGAGAGTAAGACAGTTCTCGCGCGGGGGTGGGGAAGTGAAAAGGTAATCCCTCGGAGACGAAGGGCTCGTTCGTCGTCGACCGGTGTGTCTTGCTTTTGCTTTAGCTTTAGCTTTTGCTTTTGCTGCTTCTGCTGCTGCTGCTGCAACACACGCCGGTGCACAGCGCACCCGGTGCACCAGCTGCGCGCGCGCGCGCACGCCACGACGCTAGGATCGCGCAACAGGTGTGTATGCGTGTGTGTACGTGCGCGCGCCTCCACCTCCTCCACCTCCTCCTCCTCCTCCTCCCCCTTTCGAAGTAGTAGAAGAAGTAGAAGAAGTAGTAGTAGAAGAAGAAGAAGTGTAAGGATTTTTACGATGGTATTCGTACCGCGTACGACAACGAACGACAAAATCGACGACGACGAGTCGTGACAGTAAAAGGGTTTAAAACGATATGTAAAAAAAAAAAAAAAAAAAGAAAAAGAAAAGGAAGAGAAAAACGAACGAACGAACGAACGAACGAACGAACGAAAAAGAAAGAAAATCTTTTCACTGCTATTCCAACAGAAATACTTTCGTCGCACTGATAATTTTCTCTTCTTCTTGCACACGCGCGCGCGCGCGTGCGTGCGTGTATTCTTCTTCTTATTATTATTATCTTTTTTTTTTTTTTTTTTCTTTAATTCCTTTCCTCCTTTCCAATCGACACAACGAGATATATATATATATATATATATATATATATATATATATATATATCGAACGCACACCACTTTTCCTTTTACGTTTCTTCGAACGCGAACATCTCCGAACGTATGATCTTTCTCCTTCTTTCTCTCAATCGTCACATTTCTCGGCGGTAACGAAAAATCGGCGCATCAAAAAAAAAAAAAGAAAGAAAGAAAAGAGAGACAAGAAGGTTAAAAAGAAAAGGAAAAGGGAAAGAAATGCGTGTGAAACGAAACGGTCAGAGAGAAATTAAGAGAGAGAGAGAGAGAGAGAGATGGAGGATAAACGGACGGACGGACGGACAGAGAGAGAGAGAGAGAGAGAGAGAGGAGAGAGAGAGAGAGAGAAGAGAGAGAGAAGAGAGAGAGAGAGAGAGAGAGAGAAAAAAAAAGAAGAGAAGAGGCACTCTTCCTTAGAGGGTTCCTCTCGCGTGCGTCCTCCACTTGACGTGAGCGCGCGTGTCACTGCGACGAAGCGGCCTACCGTTTCCGCTCTCTCGCTCTCCGCCGCCTGTGCTTTGCTCCTTCCCCTCTTTCCTCCCTTCCCTTTCGAGACCACGGACCTCCCCACCCTCTCTCACTCTCTCTCTCTCTCTCTCTCTCTCTCACACGACAACGTTTCTATCCCCACCAACGACGCGCGTTCTGCTATCAGCTGCGCCGCGCCGCGCCGCGCGTTTTCTTGGTGTTTGTATGAGCGCGTGTGTGTGTGTGTGTGTGTGTAGATGTGTTGGTAGAAAGAGGGGAATGGTTGCGTATGGTGGGAGAAAAAACAGAGAGTGTGAGAGAGAGGGAGGGTGGGAGGGAGGGAGGGAGAAGATCCCTCGGTACACCTCTCTCTCTCTCTCTTTCTCTTTCTCTCTCTCTCTCTCTCTCTCTCTCGCTCCCACCCTCTCGGAAGGTGGAGAGTAATTCGTTTCGTCGTATAGTCGTTGGAAAAGCTACTACGTACTAGGAGGGCTTCGGAGGGACGAATTTTCAACCACCTGCTCGCTCTATCCGTGTAAACTCATTTCCCTTCCCTTACCCCTCCCCTCCCCTCCAAAATATGTCCTCTTAAATCTATGTCAAATGTGTATTTAAAGAGGGAGAAGAGGAAAAATAAGAGAGGAAGAAGAAGAAGAACAGAAAGAAAGTAGGAAGAAACAAAAAACATTCCGAGAGATAGAATTCGTTTCGATGGGAATAATAATAATCGTCATCGTCATCGTCATCACACACACACACACACACATTCATAAATATATATTTATGAATATATAGATCGTTCATTAATACAAATGTTCACA
>OU427008.1:2740007-2742507 GCA_911387935.1 Dolichovespula saxonica
AAACATTTCTGTCCGTCCTTCTCTTTTTTTTTTCTTTCTCTCTCTCTCTCTCTCTCTCTCTCTTTCTATATGTATATATATCTCTCTCTTTCCCTATTATTCATTTGCTATACGACACGATATTCGATTGATCGGTATCCCCTCCCTCCAATCACGATTTCAAATCGTGCGCGCATCGCGTCCCATTTATTTTTATCGATTATTCAACAACGAAACGGCAAAAAAAAAAAAAGAAAAAGAAAGAAACGGAGAGAACAGCGTTTTTTGCATCGGTCTTCTTCCCTCCCACCATCCACCTATCCCCCTATCCCTTAACCCCTGTCCCACCTCCAGCAGTTTCTCATTCATCCTTTCGTCGTAAGTGAGATTTATCACGTAAGCTCGAATAATTCCGTCCGTCGTGCAGGCGCAACAAGTTTTACCTGAATAAAATCGTGAAAGAGAGAGAGAGAGAGAGAGAAAGAGAGAGAATGAAAAGAAAAAAAGAAGAAGAAAAACGAAGCAAAGCGAAACAAAAAAAAAAAAAGAAAAAAGAAAATATCGTAATCTTTGCCGAGAGAATGAGAAATCGAGTTGAGAGCCGAAACAACAAAGTAGGTTTTGGAGTAACTCGCGGAATCGTCTTCTTCATCGTCCGCGGTGAAGCGTGCAAATAGTGAACGAGCAAAGAGACGAAGGAGAAGGAGGAGGAGGAGGAGGTGGAGGAGGAGGGCCAAGGGGAAGGGAAGGGGTGGAGGGAAGGGTGCGCGCGAGGGACGAAGAGGGACGAGGAGGGTGAGGAGGAGGGCTACTCGCACACGCTCCGACTTTCCCTCGTTCAGCCACGGTCACTGTTGCAATGACGTAAGGCCTCCCCCCTCCCTCCTCCTCCTCCTCCTCCTCCTCCTCATCCTCCTCCTCCCTAGAGTTAGAGACTAGATAATTGTTGGCCTGCTAGTAGCTGGCGCAGAAGAGACTCGCTTTATAATCTTCTCCATCATTCCGTGCCATTCCATTCTATTTCGTTCGACTTTTCGTTCCTCTCTTTTATTCCTCCCTAATTTATTACCCTTTTTTCTTTTCTTCTCTCTCTCTGTTTTTATTAATTTTTCCATCTTTCTTTTCTGTTATCCACGTTCTTCTTATTCCTCATCTTTCTTTCTCTTCGTTGATGAAACACAAACGTTTTTTTTTTTTTTTACAATTTAACTCGTATTCACTCGCTGATACACACACGCGTGTCTATATACATACGAATGTATGTATGTGTGTATGTATGTATGTATGTATGTATGTATGTATGTATGTATGTATGTATGTATGTATGTATGTATGTATGTATGTATGTATGTATGTATGTTATAGGTAGATATGTAGTTTAAAAAAATAAAAAGAAGAAGAAGAAGAATTTTGTTCCCGTTGAAAGAACGAACGAAGATTATCTAACGAAATTTAAATCGTCGTCTCGATCGATTTGAAGAGAAAAAAGAGGAAGACGAAAAGAGAAGGAAAATATGTGATGTTTCGCGGGACTTTAGACGATGGCACAAAAGAAGAAGAAGAAGAAGAAGAAAAAGTGCAAGAAGAAGTTAGAAGGCGTGAGTGACGGCAGACGATGCTAATGAAGAGATCCTATCGTGCACGGGCTGACGTAACATGGCGGCAACTAACTTCGTTCTTAAATTCGAGAGAGTTAATTCCATCGTTATAAAAAGGAAAAACGTTTCATTCATACATTCATTCATTCATTCATTCATCATAGTCATCGTCATCGTCGCCATTATCATCATCCTACTCGTCCGACTAATCGATCGTTATTACGTATATATCAATTAAAGGAAAGAAAAAAGGAAAGAAAGAAAGATAAAAAGTGAAATGATCAAATGTATTCCGATCAAATTAGGTTCGAGAATAGTTTGAGACTTTTTAACGATGGTATTGTATTGGAATTTAAATTCGGAAAACACTATCGATTATGAATCCATTCGATTTACCGTCGTTGTATTTCGATCAAATCGGGTTTGGGATTTGTTTGAGACTTTTTAACGCTGGTATCGTAATCGAATTTGAATTCTGAAAACACTATCGATTATGATGAATCTATTCGACTTATTGTCGTTGTATTTCGATCAAATCGGGTTTGGGATTTGTTTGAGACTTTTTAATGCTGGTATCGTATTCGAATTTGAATTCTAAAAATACTATCGATTATGATGAATCTATTCGACTTATTGTCGTTGTATTTCGATCAAATCGGGTTTGGGATTAGTTTGAGACTTCTTAATGCTGGTATCGTATTCGAATTTGAATTCGAAAAACACTATCGATTATGAATCCATTCGATTTACCGTCGTTGTATTTCGATCAAATTGGGTTTGGGATTAGTTCAAGACTTTTTAACGCTGGTATCGTATTCGAATTTGAATTCTGAAAACACTATCGATTATGATGAATTCATTCGACTTACCGTCGTTGTGATATTGTCTCGAGGCCAAGGAGACGGCTCCCGACGTCGGTTGTT
>OU427008.1:2745007-2750007 GCA_911387935.1 Dolichovespula saxonica
ATCGGCGTGGAATAATTAACTATTATTCGGACGAACGAATCGGATGAGAAGCATCGAGAAAGTGAAAGAGAGAGAGAGAAAGAAAGAAAAAATAAAAAAAGAAAAAAGATCCGAAACGATCGTCGCAAATAAGGAATATATTTACGAATCGAGACACCTCCCTCTCTCCATAGAAATGTTCCCATCTTAATCGATGAAAAACATTCGAGTTCTCCTTTTCCTTTTCTCTTTTTTCTTTCTCTTTTTTCCTTTTCTTTTGATTTTTTACGTTCTCGTTCTCGTCTTCTATCATCGGACAGATAGGATCCCCGAGAGAGAGAGAGAGAGAGAGAGAGAGAGAGAGAGAGATCGAAACTCGAGTGGGGATCCCCTTAGGTATATTCAATTGCCGGCTTGTAAAAGCACCTAAGTGGCCGAGACATTGGCACGGGGCTATTCTGTTGGTTGCAGGATATCCGGAATAAGAATTTCTATACCGAAAACTTCCCCCCCCCTCCTCTCTCTCTCTCTGTCTCTCTGTCTCTCTTTATATTTTTTCTTCCCTTCTTCTTCGTCTTCTTCGTTCGAAGTAGTACATTCTTTCTCCGTTCCCCATTCTCTCCTTCGTTCGAATAAAAACTCCTAACGTCGATTCAATGTACGTAGGATGAAGCGGTGTAAGAAGGGGGTGGTGGAGGGAGGAGGAGGAGGAGGAGGTGGAGGAGTTGGAGGTGGAAGAGGAAGGTACTACCACCAACACCATCACCACGAACAACACCACCATCGCAACGAACACCATGACCACTACCGCTATTATTGTATACACCTACTTCCCCTTCGTCATTGTCCTTTGTCCCGCGTACCTGCCGTGATATTGCGATTTTACGGAAATTCGATCTGTTTTTACCGATCCTGCTCTTTCGCTTTTGCTCCTTCTCCTCCCTCGGGACTCTACTGCATCTAACGATCGATCTAAGGATCTATCCACCAACGATCCTCGACCTTACCGCGCAAGTACGTATTATACGATTCCTTTTTTTCTACGTATGGTATACGTATTTTTTCTTCTTCTTTTTTTTTTTTCTTTTTTCTCTTTTTCGTTTTTTCTTAATCTTCTTCTTCTTCTTCTTCTTCTTCTATTACACGTTCTCTCCTACATTATTTTCGTTCGGAGGAGCTCTCATCGAGTGTCCATGGATAAATCAATCAATGTACGAGGGGCTGATCGATTTTTCTTTTTCTTCCTCTATTTTTTTTTCTTCTTTTTTCTTTCGTACACACGTTTCATCGATTATAAAAGTGACTCGAGGAAAAAGGAAAAAAAAAAAAAAAGAAAAAAAACAGGTGGCGCAATGACGATCTATTTCCGTCGCGTGAGTGTGCGCGCGCGCGCGCGTTCATTTTTTCTCAATATTCTCTTTTTCCTTTTTTTTTTATTTTCTCTTCTCTTCTCTTCTCTCTCTTTTTTTTTTTTTTAACTCGTTCTCAACCTTTTCGATGAATTTAAGAAGAGTCTCCCGAGGATAAAATCAATCGATCGATCGATCGATCGATCGAACGAGCGTGTCAATATCGTCGTACTAACTTTTTCGTGGACGCGTTGTATGGAATATAAAGGAGGCTTCAAGAAAAAAAAAAAGAAAAGGAACAAAAATAGAAAATAAAAAACAGGTGGAACGACGAGCCATCTCCGTCGCGTAGATTAATAAAAATATATTTATAGGGTGTGTACACCTTTCTCGACACTTTTATTTTTCTCTTTCATTTCTCTCTCTCTCTCTCTCTCTTTTCCCTTCTTCTTCGTTATCCTTTCTCGCACGTAATCAGACTGCATTCGTATTGAAAAAAAAAAGGAAAGATAAACGAGAAAAGGAAGGAAAAAAGAAGCGAAGAAAAGAAATAGATGGAAGGAATGAAAACGAAGAGAAAGGAGAATATAAAAAGAAAAACAAAGACAAAAATAAAAAAAGGAACGAGAAAAGAAAGGAGGAGACAAAAGTTGCGCACCTTTCTGAAGTATTTCGAGGTGTTCCCATAGAATGTCACCCATGAAGGCCGGGGCACGCGCTAAAAAGGGTTCCTTTCCCATAGCGCAAATCTGTTTTCCGGTCATGTGCTGCCAGGGTTGCATGGCCACGCCCTCCAACGAAAATTCACCGATAGCCCAGTGCAACCAGTGGGCGACAGCTGCTTCCGACCATTGCCTTGGGTCTGAAAAAACATTTATATACGAGATTATCTCATTAGGAACGATACCCCACATAGTTACAATATTATTATCACGGGATATCGCTTCGAGGTTCCTGCGTAACAAAGAAAAAAAAAAAGAAAAGAAAAGAAAAAGTGAACCAAAAAAAGAAATGAAAAAAAAAAAGATACTGGGGAGGAGAATCGAATGAGAGCGCATTGTTTCACGGTTAAATTTATATTTTTATCGGTTCGGTCCGAGAAAAAAATTCTCGTGCCGATGATATTTTCTATAATAATAATAATCATAATCATAATAATAATAATAATACCAATAATAATTTAATAAATGTATACTATTCTGCGTTTGAATTCTCCTTTTCAATTCCGCGTTTAAAAATTGACTGAAACTTTCCGGACTATTATCCAATGATATATTGCGAGAACGATACAGTTAATGCGAATGGAAAAAATTTTCCTTACGCGGTTACGGATAAAAAGAGAGAAAAAAAAAACAAAACCGATTACTCCATTTCAGGCTAATGATTTTATTATCATTAGTATTATTATTATCATCATAATCATCATCATTATCATCATCATCATCATCATTATTATTATTATTATTATTATTATTATTATTATTATTATTATTATATGTCGACACAGTGCTCCGAAAGTTTCGAAAATGTTAATTGATAATCGATTACAATCAATTACAATCTCGAGATCTTCGAGACTTTTTATCAATCTTACAGTTTCAAAATAATAATAATAATAATAGTAATAATAATAATAATAATAATAATAATAAGTCTCGAAGATATCGAGATTATAATTGATTATAATCGATTATCAATTAACATTTTCGAAACTTTCGAAGCACCGTGTCGTAGTACGATGTGGGATGAATTTCGAAAGAAGAAAAAAAAATAAAAATAAAAAAGAAAGAAAGAAAGAAAAAAATAAAAAGAAAAAGGAGAAAGAAGAAGAAAAAGAATAAGTTATGTATATATAAAGAAAAAGAAAAAGAAATGTAGACGGCGACGAGAGCCGCGGTCGTAAAGAGATTCTTTATAAATAATGCATTTATTATAAATCTAATAGAAGAAAACACAAAGAGACTATAATCGGGGATGGAGAGGAGGGCCTCCTATCGTAAATCCATATAGAGTTCTCTTTGGGTAGAGAAAGGGAATACCGAGAAACATTGGAATGTCCCATTTGAAGTGCGCGCCCATATTTGCACGCGCGTCTTGCATTGTTTCGCGGTATCTTCCTACGTAAAAGTACAGTTCGGCTCATAATGCAAACAGAAAATGATGGCCGGCTAAACGAAACGAGACGAGACGACGAGACGGGGACAGCACAGCACAGCACAGCACAGCACAGAACAGAACGGAACAGCACAGCAAAGCACATCACAGAACAGCACAGCACAGCACAGAACCGGCACGCACGTTGACGTCCGACCGACGTTCGTATTTCTTTTTTTATTTTCATCGAGTAAGAGAGAAAGAGAAAGAGAGAGTGAAAGAGAGTGAGTGAGAGAGAGAGAGAGAGAGAAAACGAAAATTAGAAATTCACCCATCAAACTTATTACGAACTTATTATGAATTCATTGGCTTTAACGCAAATCATTTTACGATGCGTTTCGAACGAAAATAGGTTGTTATATTCGTTTTAGAGATCGTTTAGCACAATGTGTGATTATGATCGTTTAACAGTACGACGTTAAGAAGTAAAAAATAAAATAAAATGAAAAAGGAAGAGGAGGAGGAAGAAGGAGAAGAAGGAGAAGAAGGTAAAAAAAAAGAAAAAGAAAACGAACGTTCTCTCTCTCTCTCTCTCTCTCTCTATCTCTATCTATCTATCCATCTCTCTATCTCTATCTCTCTCTCTCTTGGTGCTTGTATAATATCTCCGTCTCGTTCTCTCTTTAACTGGAGGAGGGAGGTGCGAAGGTAAACGTTCAGAAGAGTTAACAAAGTCGAGACAAAACGGTCAGGTAGAGGAAAAGACGAGGAAAAAAAAGGAGAATGAAAAAAAATGGAAAAACAACAAAAAAGAAAAAAAAAAGAAAGAAAGAAACAGAGAAGGAACAAAATTCACGCGTCACGTACGAGGCTGATGTGTGTGTGTATATATATATATATATATATATATATGGCCATCCTATATAACGATCGAAATCTTTTCCTTCGATCGAAATACACACACTTTTCTTGGTCCTACGTGATGAGAGAGCCAACATCTTTTTATGAATGGAAGCCGACGATCGAACGAGAGAGAGAGAGAGAGAGAGAGAGAGAGACAGACAGACAGAGAGAGAGAGAGAGAGAAAAATAGAGAGAGAAAGCAGAAAGATTCGTAGAAAACGATGAGATACTTTCGCGCGTACATCGAGATAGAGAGAGATAGAGAGATAGATAGAGTGTGTGTGAGAGAGAGAGAGAGAGAGAGAGAGAGAGAGAGACGAGGCCGATAATATAATATAAATATAGAAAAGGTGAGTAAAGAGCAAGGCGAGCGTGTCTAACGGCATACCGTCATCAAAGCGACCGCCGATGTTTGAGGATCGTGCCGATGTTTACACAACTTATTCCTTGTCAGTATTGTTAACAGACTCTCTCTTCGTCTCTCTCTCTCTCTTTCTGTCTTTCTTTTACTCTCACTTATTCTCCTTTATTTCTCCTCTACCTCTCAGTCGTCCCTCGTCATCCACACGGTTAAGATCTCGTATTGTACAGAGTTACGAGCGCGTACTACATACGTAAGGATTTTTCGATGATATTAATAATTGTTTAAATCGTTCGTCCGATTTATATATATAT
>OU427008.1:2752507-2757507 GCA_911387935.1 Dolichovespula saxonica
TATATACATATATATTTTAATAATGATTAATCGTAATTATAAATTCATACGTATTTATTATCGCACGTATATATATATATATATATATATATATATATATATATATATATATATAATCGTGTCAACATATTATCAAAGTGATCTGATTTGTTTAGAGATATTAAAAAAGACACATGTAAGCCGTCGCTCGTTACCGCTCTTAAAATCGAAAATAAATTCACTCCTTTGGTTCGTCTCGTTGCATGGGAAAAGAAAAAAAAAAAAGAAAAAAACAAATTTAATAACATAATTGTCTTCCACCGCCCTTCCCCGTCCCTTCGTGTCCTCCAACCCTTAAACGAACGTCCAGATATCATAGCGAAACGAAGAAACATTTCACATTTCACTTCGATCACTTTCTTAATCTCATTGCGAGCTCAAATATGTTATAAAGAGAGATATTTAACATTCTTTTTCAACCTTCTTCTTGTTTCTCCTCTCTCTCTCTCTCTCTCTCTCTCTCTCTCTCTCTTTCTTTTATATATATATATATATAAAGTAGTATATATCTTACGTAAGGATCTCGTGTGTCATTGCTCAAGGACGTGGTATTGTTAAGAAATACATTTTTACAAATCCTTTAACCCTATGGAAAGTGAGAATCATGGTGAATGCGTCATGGTAAGAGAAAAGAGAAAAGAGAAAAGAGAGAGAGAGAGAGAGAGAGAGAGAGAGACGCTCTTTCGTGCGCGAGAGGGCAAGTTAATGGTATTTCTCGCGAATGCATATACACGAAAGGAGGAGAAGAAGAAGACAGGGGAGGGTAAGCTAACGCACATATACATACATACATACATACATACACACATATATATATATATATATACATGTACATACATACAAACATATATATACATACATACATACATACATACATATATATATATATATATATATATATATATATATATATTATATAAATGTACGTGTAAGCGTGTATCTCTCAGTGAGTAGTAGGTGTGTGTGTGTGTGTGTTTGTGTGTGTGAGCGTGCGTCAGGTGTCGTAGCGGTGGCGTCAGAGAGCCAGCGGCCAGGGGCACCATCCTAGATAGCATCGTCGTAAAAGAGGGATACAACTGGTAAAGGCAGGTGCAGGTGCATATTCTCGTCTCTGTCTTTTCTTCTTCTTCTTCTTCTTCTTCTACTCCTTCTACTACTACTACTACTACTACTACTACTACTACTACTACTACTACTCTTTTCCCATATACCTGTCCTGTTGCTGATGCGTACGCTCGTATATACATATAAATATATCTACATATATCTATGCGCGTATATACTCTTGAAGCACTCTACGCGCCATACGCACCATGGCAAATGGCGTGTGGCCACCTTATGGCGTATTATTCCTGTCAATTTTATATAGTTCGTCTCTCTTAACGACGTTCGTCGGGTCTCATGGGTTAACTTATAAGAGTGCGTGTATTTACATGGGGGATAGGGGTGGAGGAGGAGGAGGAGAAGGAGGAGGAGGAGGAGGGGGAAATTTTTAATTAACGGGACGATGCAACATTCGTTAATCGTAGACGTAGACACGGGTGTGCGTGCACTATGGTATTGAAAGAATATAACATCGGATGGTCGAGGATGAAATTTTTTGCAGTTAATTTAGCCTGATTGTATACCACACCTTTTTTTTTGTCTCTACAAATTTCGTCCTAAATTTAATTTAAATTTAATTAATTTTTTTTTTCCATCTTAAATTTCATTCTTATCTCACAGAATATTCGTCCTTCTCTTTTCCTCCCATTCTTCATTTCTTTTTTCCTTCTTTCTTCTTTCTATTTTTAAATCAAAATACGGACGAGATATTTTTCTTTTCTTTTTTTTTTTTTTTTCTTTTTTTTTTACTTTCGTCGAATTAATCGACGATAAAAATGACGTCTAAGAGCGCAACGTAAATGCACGTAAATGCACGTAAATGCACGTAAACGCAGGTTATTTCCTTCCTCGCGTTATTATTTTCTATTTTCTCGTTAGATTACTATCGTCGCCAATCCTTCGTTCGACTTAACTTGAACGAACGAGACGACGTTTCCTATTGAAAAAAAAGAAAAGAAAAAGAGAAGACGAAACGAAAGGAACGAAACCTATCGACGAAAAACAAAAACAGAATAAATAAATAAATAAATAAATAAAAGAAAAGAAAAGGAATGAGAGAAACAATGTTAACGATAAAATTAAATAATGTACGATAAAATGAAATAATGTACGATGAAATCGTACGCATCGTTCGATAAGTTGAGAAAGAAGAAGACGAAGCAGACGAAGAAGCAGAAGCGAAAGAAGAAGAAGAAAGAGAAGAAGAAGAAGAATAAAAAACGGAAACATTGAGACACGGCGACGACGACGACGAGCGTTTAAAAGAAATCGCGAGAAAGAGTGGAATTGTTATTACGTTATCCGCAAAAGCACGTTTCGTCGAGGAATCACGGTGGCAAAAGTCCATTAAGCATGCGCTACGCGACCGCTCATGCGGTCAATCATGCGTACTCGTCGTCCACAACGACGACGACAACGACAACGACGACGAAGACGACGAAGACGACAACGAAGAAGACGACGAGGAGGATACACATATATACATTTACAAAGTAAGTATCTATAATATAATATTTAACGCGCGCGCAAAACCGCACCATTTAAGGTACGTACACGTCTACTTTATCGGCTCGTGCGACTATACTACTCTCTTCTCGATATATAATATATATATATATATATATATATATATATATACACATATATATTCTTTTAATTTCGATTACGTTCACATTCGTTATGTCACGTCTTTGAATTTCTTTCGTACGTTCTTCAAATAATAATAATAATAATAATAATAATAATAATAATAATAATAATAATAATAATAATAGTAATAATAATAATAATAATAATAAAAATAATAATAACAATAACAATAACGATAATGACGAATAGTGACACGTGATTTTATCATACGATATCTTTAATAACTTCCTTTTAGTTCCTTTCAATATTCTCCATTGAAATATTTTAACACATTATCGTCGACCGTTAAGATCATTTTCAAAAGTACCCATCGAAAGTTCGATAATATATAATATAATCGAATTCATATATACGAAATAATTTTCGAGACTAAATCGAGAATGCTTCCCATTCCTATTCGACGATATTGATCATGACGTTTACAAAACGGACGTCGATAAAACCATCGAATTCATTACACGAAGTTCGTAAAAATTCGTAAAACTCGCACACGCGCACGAACGCGTATACGTATACGCATAAGCATAACAGCTGCTGCTGCTGTCTTTTTACGTACGAGACGAAGCTTCGATCGAACCTTTTTATTATTTTTTTTTTTAATCCTCGAAGAAAGATACAAATAAGAAAAAACCAAAAGAAGGAAAAGAAAAGAAAGTAATAATAATAATAATAATAATAATAATAATAATAATAATAATAATAAAAAGATTCGTCGTCCGTCCGTCGTCGTTTCATTGAAAGAGCTTTGAACTATCGGCCGGATTAATCGAAATGTTAATATGCAAAGCTCTCCTTCGAATATGACTCTTGACCCAGTCGACACCTGACCCGTCTCTCTCTCTCTCTCTCTCTCTTTCTCTTTTCTGTGTTCAACATAAATTTCCATAACCTTGCGTTATTTATTGCACGTGTGCACGCACGCACGGACGCACGAACGCACACGCACACGTACGGACTCGAAAATACCCCATACTAATTATACCGGTAGATAAGTATTCCCCCTTTTTTAAACGATAACCTTAATTCGCTTAAAAAAACCATTCGTAGACGATTCCAACTCACGTTATAACGATAATAATAATAATAATAATAATACCTATATAAAAGAGTCAACTTGTTCTAAGAGGCTTCGCGTTTGACTTTTATTTCTTTCTTTCTTTTTCTTTTCTTTTTTTTTTTAATTTTGTTGTCGTCGTCGTTTCTTTCTTTCACTTTTCTTCCTCCTCCTCCTCCTCCTCCTCCTCCTTCTTCTTCTTTTTTCTTTTTTTTTTTCATTTTATTACTCGAGAACGTTTCAACGGGAAAGAGTCGTCGGATCGCGACGAGAACCGAGGGAAGAGGGGGGGGGGGGGGGGGGCGGGGTTGTTTCGTCACATTTTGTAATTACTTATTAATCTTTCATAAGATTTTACCTTTCGTTCGTAATGAATCGAAAGAAGGCCGACGAAACGTTTCTATCATCGATCTAATCTTTATTACATGAGATTAATGCAATAAACATATTTACCTTAGGACTTGGACGATTCCTAATATCTATCTTTTGCCAACGTTTATAAAAACGACAACAACGACGATGATAATAATAATAATATTAATAATAATAATAATAACAACAATAATAATAGTAATAATAAATGTAAATGTATTTTCAATTGACTTCGATAGACATAAGTCGATAGACAAGCGATTCGAACTCAAGAGTCGTTTCAATTCAATTCAATCTTACGATCCATCGATTACTTCCTTACTTAATAAATAAAGAAAAAAAAAAATACTTAAAAAAGAAAAAAGAAAAGAAAACATTGAAAAGGAGCATTCTCGTTCTCGAAAATAGAGAATTATTATCACGAGCAATAAATCGTATCCAATCGAGAACATTGTGATATTGTAACACCGTAAAAAAATTTATGAGCAACAACGGGTGAATCTATCTCATTGGCGGATGAGAGAAGGACAACGGGATAACCTCATCGTTTAGTATGGCAAAACGGGGTAGAGGGGGGTGGTAGAGGGGGAGGGGTTGGGGAGTGCGCGCGCGCACCGCTCATTTTCTTTCAACAGTTAAAGTGGGTTCCTACCCCTCGACAAGCTTTAACGGACGTAGGACACGTGCCGCCATCGTGTCTTCTTCTTCTTCTTCTTCTTCTTACTCTTTCTCTTTCTCTTTACCTTCGACTCTCTTATATTCTTCTCTCTCTCTCACTCTT
>OU427008.1:2762507-2767507 GCA_911387935.1 Dolichovespula saxonica
CACAGATTTATATATATATATATATATATATATATAGGTATTAACGTATTTTCTCGTCGGGTTTAATCTGCAGCAAGTAGAAACGATTGCACCGTGTATCCAATGTCAAAGTCGGAGTTAAACGTTTAGAGGGTGGGGTGGGGCCGGAGGGCGGAACTTGTTACGAGAGAAATTCAGAGTGTGGTATGAAAAAGGGGAGAAAAATGGAAGTAGAAGAGTTGGTTGATCGGTGATCGGTGGTGGTGGTCGTTGGTGGTGGATGATCAAACGTCAAAACGAAACGTAGACGCGGGTCGATTTAAATTTGTTGGGAAAGATTTTTAGCATCGTTACATGCCAAGCCAACGTACTTATAACGATGGAGTTTTCATTTTTTCAACGGTTAAATGCGTAAACTTGCATATACATATACATACATACATACATACATACATACATACATACATACATACATACATATATATGTATACGCATATATACATATAGATTATATATACATATATATATATATATATATATATATATATATATATATATATATATATATGCAAATATATATTTACGGACGAAAGTTCGATTTAGGCGCAGTTTATATACACACACACACACAAACACAGACACACACATATATATATATATATACATAAAGAGAGAGAGAGAGAGAGAGAGAGAGAGAGAGAGAGAGAGAGAGAACGTACCTCTCGGCCTGCCATACGACTTCATGGCCTTGATTCCCATTCCGACGTATGCGTCCGTAGTGGCGTAGTCCACGTACATGTGTGCCGTCGTCCTCGTATAATCGGCGAACATGCACGAACCCCGAGATACTGTCATTAGGCCGAATATCGATGATGATGGCGATGGTGTTGGTGGTGGTGTCGGTATTTATGGTGTTGGTGGTGCACGTGCGCGGCCGGCAGTCTTACGGGGCTGCCCCGCGACGAGACCCTATGTCGCAAAATGTCACCTTCGACGGGAACAACAACGACGACGGAGACGACGGCGTACGGTTTGACTCCGACGCGATAACGATTACGACGACGACGATGGCACTCGAGGGGAGTAAGACGCATTCTCGATGCGAGTAACGGGGGGGAGGAGGTGTGGGGAGGGAGAGGGGGAGCAGGGGACAGGGGTAAGGGGAACGGGGTTAAGGGTGGGGTTAACGGATCGAAAGTATATACGAAACTCGGAGAATTATATCATTTTGGAAGAAGACGTTAGAACGAGAGTAACGATAGAGAGAGAGAGAGAGAGAGAGAGAGAGAGGGAGAGAGAGATGGAACGAACGGAAGAGAGGAGGTGGAGGAGGAGGAGGTGGTGGTGGTGGTGGTGGTTGTGGAGGATGAGAATAATATTCGTTCGACGACGTGCACCACCGCGACTCGGTTGTGTCTTTCAAAATGACGACGATGACGAAGATGACGAGAAGAAGAAGAAGAAGAAGATGAGGAGGAGGAGGAGGGGGAGGAGGAGATGGAGGAGGAAGGTGATAGCGGAGGTGGAGAAGCTCACAGTCGTGTCCAGCATGTGTTTGCTATCAATTCATAACCGCGAAGCTACGGTGCTATTTCCGACTACCTGCTTGCGCAATAGGCCACTGAAGAAGAGGAAGAAGGACGGATAGAGAGAGAAAGAGAGAAAGAGAGAGAGAGAGAGAGAGAGGGGGGGAGAGAGAGAGAGCTAGCGTGGACGAAAATATGAATCGCCGCCTAAAATACGGCGTGAACGTGACGATCAACGTAGGAGAAGAAGAAGACGAAGAAGACGAAGCTGAAGAAGAAGAAGAGGAAGAGGAGGAGGAGGAGGAGGAGGAAGAAGAGGAAGTGGAGGAAGAAGGGGGATTCGAGGGGGTAGGTGGGTGGGGGTGGGCCGACGCACACTCGCGCACTCGCGCATCAAAGTACACAGCGCAACGACGACGAAGACGACGACGACGATGACGTCGATGACGTCGATGACGACGATGACGACGACGATGACGACGAGGATGACGACGAGGATGACGACCACTGGCAAAGGGGTGGGGAGGGCCAATTCGGTTCTTCTTGGCTTCGTCACGGTATTTTTTGTCCTTCCTTTCTTATTTGTTTTTGTTTCGTTTTATTAATTTTTTCTTTTCTTTTTTTTTCTTTTTATCCAATCGAGACTAGAGTATCACAGAAACGTCACGATATTACGTATACGTATATACACATATATACGTACATATATATATATATGTATATATATATATATATATATACACACACACGTATATATATGTATATCTCGGTTAATTCAACGTCGCGATCCGCGTCGCCTTTATAAAACGGAGACGGAAAAGGAGTCCGGGAGACGCCGCTATGCGTCCGTTCGCGAAGCAAAGCACCGTGGGCTGGCTACGAGAAGATAGAGAGGAGAGAACGCGCGCGCGTACGTACGGCGCGCGTGCGAGCGTTGCCAAGGAGGGGAGAGGATTTTAAGAAGGGAGAAGTAGAGAAAGGAGGAGGAGGAGGAGGAGGAGTAGGAGGAGGGAGAGAGAGAGAGAGAGAGAGACGTTCAAGACGTTCGGGTGGGAGTACCGCGAGCGCAAAGGGACAAGAAAAAGAAGCGCGCGCTCGCGCGCGCGCGAGCACCTACGTGCATGTGTATGCCTTATGTGTAGGTAAGAGAGAGGGGAGGAGAGAAAGAGAGAGAGAGAGAGAGAGAGAGAGATGCATATGCGAGGGAGACGCACGTGGAGAGCAACGGACGGCTTCCTTCCTTCCTTCCTTCCTTCCTTTCTTTCTTTTATTATTTTTTTTATTTCTTTTTTTATCTTTATTTTTTTTTTTTTTTCTAAGAAGACATAGTAAGCTCGCGATTATGCGAGGATTTTGATAAGTTAACTGGAAAGACGATTACGACGTTTCTTTCCTTTTTTTTCGGTCATTAAATATTTACATACGGGTATATAATCTTTCTCTCCTTCTCACTCACTCACTCACTCACTCTCTCTCTCTCTCTCTCTCTCTCTCTCTCTCTCTCTCTCTCTCTCTCTGCTTATTACATTTATATATATATATATATATATATATATATATATATATATCATATATCGTTATAAAATTAAACGATAACGTGATTAAATGCGAACGTAATTTTTTTTATTTAAGTTATAATAATTTTAATTATATAATTATATATATATATATATATATGTATATATTAATGTGATTGAAGAAATGAAATAACTCCGGAATAAGATTGGACGTGGAAAATTAATAAGACGAAGGGCATCATTGAGTAAAGAGAAAGAGAAAGAAGGAAGGAAGGAAAGAAAGAGAGAGAGAGAGAGAGAGAGAGAGAGAGAGAGAGATTTGAACGGTTGAGAAACAGAGAGAAAGGACGGACAAAGACAGAGAGAGAGAAAGAGTGAGAGAGAGAGATAGAGAGAGAGGGAGAAGGAGAAGTGGTGGGAGAGACACACTTGACTCGCAAGGCCCCCCCACCATTCAGTTACTCGGGTCTTCGCCAGTTTTATGAATGAATTCTCCCGTGGTGAAGCCCGAGGCGCGCGACGTATAAGCGGCGGCTCGAGTCCGAACGTAGCCGAGCACGACCGACGTCAGCCGACAGAGAGAACGAGAGAGCGAGAAGGATAGAGATTGACAGAGAGGGAGAGAGAGAGAGAGAGAGAGAGACCCAGGGCCGTTTCCTTTCTTCAATCGCGGCGGCTCGCTCACTCGGATTCATTCATGCTCGCGTTTAGTCAGCGGCCGGTAGTAAGTACTTCGTTCACACACGGACGGACAGACAGCAGACACACACACACACACATACACGAGAGAGAGAGAGAGAGAGAGAGAGAGAGAAGAGACACATTGACGGTTCTTTTTTTTAAAAGCATCCCTCTTCTCTTCCACCCGCCCACCACCATCGTTCATTATATATATATATATATATATATATATATATATATATATATATATATATATATATATAATATGTATGTACGTATGTATTTATGTATTAATGTATTTAAGTATGTACGACGTAAATATATTTACGTATATATGTACGGAGGAGGACATTAACACATATATTTGCGGACATATTATTCGTATAATATGTAATATCGATTGAAATACCAATTAACAAATTAAATCCATACCCTATAATAATATTCAAATTGAAAACGTTATTTTAAACAAATTATTATTATTATTATTATAGTTATTCTTATTGTTATTGTTATTATTATTTCGTAACTTTAATGCGTATACTTATTGATACGTCCTTGCGCAGGACGTTTGCAAAGATATACGAGAAACTTCGTAAATAATTTAACCTCGGTTAAAAGAGATAGATAGATAGATAGATAGATATATACATAGAGAGAGAGAGAGAGAGAGAGAGAGAAACCGTTTTCGTATGATTCGTTAACGAACGAGCTCTGTCGTTTCGCGCGCGCGGGCATGAAAAAAAAAAGGGGAAAAAAAGAAAAAGAAGACGAAGAAGACGAAAAAAAAAAAATTACTGCGCCTCGTCTCGTGTTAGCGTGTAATTATCCTTGAGATTCCGTCGGTTGTCTTTTAATATTTTTCTTCGGTTTTCTCTCTCTCTCTTTCTATCTCTCTATTTTTCTATCTTTCTACTTATTATATCCGGAGAGAGAGAGAGAGACAGATAGAAAGAGAGAGAGAGAGAGAGAGAGAGAGAGAGAGATAGAGAGAAAGATAGTACCGGTTACGAACGGACGCAGGTTATTAAATGGTGCGCGCGATAAAGGAAAGAGAGCTGACGCGGAAGCGAATGGTTAAGACTAAGATAGATTTTACGATGAATAAGATAGAGGAGATAGTAAGATCGATAAAGAATATTATGAACGAAGACGATATAAGGCTGCTGCTGCTACTACTACTACTACTACTACTACTACTACCGTCGTTTAGAAAAGCGGACGACGACGATGCGTATGATTACAATCCATAAGTACCTCCCCGCCCTCCGCCCCCCCAGATCATTTTATTTTCAAT
>OU427008.1:2772507-2782507 GCA_911387935.1 Dolichovespula saxonica
AAAAATTGTAAGAGTATTAAGAAGAGAAAGAAGAACGAAACGTAACGAAACGAAACGAAACGAAACAAAACGAAAAACAAGTTAAATAGGTGAAATGATGACCGTTATGTTACGAGTAACAACACGAGTACTATAACAACAAACGTAGCCTCTCTCTTTTTTTTTTTTTTGCGGAGTGCGTGTTCTGTGTGCGTGTTTGTATCTCTCTCTCTCTCTCTCTCTCTCTTTCTCTTTCTATTACTACGCGTTCTGTCGGTCACCTCCCCCTCCCCTCTCTGTTGGTATATACCTTAATGCCTAAACAGAAAAATAATATGAGAAACACGTATAAGCGCGACAGAGGGCCGGAAACGAGCTCTTGTCTAACATTAATGTACTCGAGTACGAAGTTAGTGAATGAACGCTGGACGAGAGCGCCGTCTAAGACGCGTGAGGTATGAGAAAGAAAGAGAGAGAGAGAGAGAGAGAGAAGAACAGAGAAGAAGAAAAGAGAGAGGAGAGAGAGGACTATCCTCTTCGTCTCTAACGTCGTCCACCACACTTTACAGTTCTACACTCTCGACGAATTGCATACGAATGCATAACGAGACGAAAGAGAGAATGATATAGACAGACAGACAGACAGAGATAGAGACAGAGACAGAGAGAGAGAGAGAGAGAACTTTTCGTTCGTGTTAAGAGTGACTCTGTTTTCAAGAATTTTACATCCTAATTTACCGAGGATACGATACTACAATCCCATTTTTCTTAGTTTTAATAATCTTAGTTTTGTCGACACATCCTTGTCGGGCGTTTTGTACTGCAGCGTTATTATGGCTGGAGCGGGCAAATTTATTGGAAAAAAAAAAAAAAAAAAAAAAAAAAAAAAAAAAAAAAAAAAAAAAAACGTGCGTGAATTTTATTGTCACAAAGAGATCGCTATAAATTTAAAAAGTCATTGAATCTTTGGCCCGTTAACAAAGTAGGACGTTATCAAAAATGTAAAATGAAAAAAAAAAAGAAGAACGATAAAAATTCAGAAAAAAAAAAGAATTAACTGTACGTTAAAGAATTTACGTATTTTTACCGTGAAAACAATGTGTTAACGAACCCTCTCGTAAATTTCGAACGAATCGAGACATCTTCCTTTCAATCTTTTTCGTACATTCTTTCACTTCTCTTACTTATCTTCCCTTATCTTCCCTTATCTCCTTCTTATTCTTCTTCTCGTTCCATTCGTTCCTCTTTTTTATTCTTTCTTAAATCTTTCCTTCCCTTCCCTTTTCTCCTTTTCGGAGGTCATTCGTGTACGAAAAATAATCGCGAGTCCTCAAAGCACCGATGCTGTTAGTCGATAATCGCATGATGGTAAAACAATCGACACTAATTTCTCGTAACAAAAACGACGATACGAGCACCGTGTCGATTGACAGACTAATTTATTTATCGTTTATTATTTAATATTATCCTTTTATACTCAAAGAATTGCGAAGACGATAAAGATGTCAAAGTTTTCTTTTTTCTCCTTTTTTTTTTTACAAATGTCTAAGCTATTCGGGTAGGAAGAGGGGGGTGGGGGAGGCGGGGGAAGGGCGAAAGGATGATTCTACCATTGTTATCTTTTATCTATTTAATCACTATTGTTGATGGTGTTTCGTGTTCAAATACGTTCGGGACGTTTATGCGCGAGCGCGAGCGTAAGCGCGCGAAAATCGTTCTTGATAATCCACGAGCCATTTTAAAAGGTTTTAAAAAAAATGGAAGAGAAGAGTAGAGGGCAGGCACCATACTCTCGGTTATGACCTTATCGCCGCCTCTCTCTCTCTCTCTCTCTCTCTCTCTCTCTCTCTCTCTCTCTCTCTCTCTCTTTCTTTACCGCTTTCTGTGCGTATATCGCTCTTTTGCGGTTTATTCGTATTATCACCCCTTCCCTCTCTCTATCTCTCTCTCTCTCTCTCTCTCTCTCTCTCTCTCTCTCTCTCTCTCTCTTTATCTCTCTTTCTCTTTCTTTCCTCGTCTTACATTAGACCCAACGTACTTTCCGGTTTCTTTACTTTCCTATCGTCGCATTATCATTTTCCGTTCCCTTCCTATTTTTTTTTTTTTTTTTTTTTTTTTTTTCATTTATCCTTCTTCTCCTTGCGTTTTGTTTCGTTTCGTAGTCTCTGCTTTTTTTTTTCTTTTTCTTCTTTTTCTCTCTCCCCGGTCGAAAAAGAATTTAAATGAATATTAAAAAGCGGGGTTTGGAGGTAGGGGGCGGGGGAGAAGAAAAAAGAGAAAAGAAACGAAGAAATATGGGGGAGGGAAAATGATATACTCCTATCTAAGCAATCTATCGTACGCAATTATAATTGTATTCTATCTCGTAATAATAATAACAATAATAATAATAATAATAATAATAATAATAATAAAAACAATAATATATATGCTATATACTATATATACATATATGTGCGTGTGTGTGTGTGTATAATGTCCATTGAAATTTCGTTTGACTCATTCAGTACATACATACATACATACATACATACATAAATAAATACATACATAGGTGATATATAGATACATGTATGTATACTTAGAAAGTTCGCAAACTGTGGCGTCCAAGGACGTTCTTTGTCTTTGTTCTACGTCGGTCCGTTGGGTAACGACGCGTTTCCAGTGATCCACACACGTACACACACACACACGCGCGCGCGCGCGCGTCCACAGACAGTGTGTGTGTGTTGTGTGTTTGTGTGTGTGACTCGAAACTTTTTCCAAAGGACAAGTAAGCAAAGCCGCGCGCGAACTCCGCGTTCCGGTGTCGAACCTCTGCACGTGCGTTTTCGAATCGTTCGCCGAGATTATAGACGGACAAAAAGACAAAAAGACAAAAAAACAAGAAGACAGACAGACAGACAGACAGACAGACAGACTGACGGACGGATGGACAAACGGACAGACGTACAGACAAACAGACAGAGATAAAGAGGGACAGTAAACGATAGACGGGGTGTGAGGGTGAAAGGATAGGGTGGCTATGAAGTAGTGGGAAGGAGGGAGGTGGGGAGAGAGGGAGGGAGGGAGGGATTACGAAGGGGTTCCTCTCTTCGAAGGGAAGAACGAACGTGGATGCGGAACAAGGAGGTGGAGCACTAGGTGGAGGACAGAAGAGAAGTAGTAGTAGAAGAAGAAGAAGAAGAGAAGGAGGGGGTGGAGGAGGAGAAGGTGGAGGAGGTGGTGGAGGAGGAGGAGGAGGAGACTGGGAGGGAGTTAGCAGAGTTATGCCTGGGTGAGCACACGTCCGGTCATTATCGGAGCTTATCTACATGAGCACACCTCAAACGTACCCAACCAAGCAGCCGCGTAGCAAGCGTATGTGTGTATGTGTGTATGTGTGTATGTGTGTGTGTGTGTATGTATGTGTGTATGTTACGTTCGAAGAGTATTACAAGCGTGTGTGTTGTAAAAGTACGTTCCACGTTCTTCTTTTTTCTTCTTTTTCCTACTTCTTATTCTTCTTCTTTTCTTTTTTCCTTTTTTTTTTTTGCGAACGAACTAACTCATGCGACCTGGCGCTCCGCGTCCCTATAGCCCACCCCACCCCGTCCCCATCCCCCGCAACCATCCCCTTATCGGGAGATACATCTAAGAGTAAAATTCGTTTCTTGGGAGCGATCGCGCTTTGGCGAATCTGATGTGTTTTTTTTACGTCGACGTGTATTCAAAGATATTCGTTGACAAAAATAAGTAAAAGGAGAGGAATGATAAGAGAAGAGAGAGAGAGAGAGAGAGAGAGAGAGAGAGAGAGAGAGAGAAATGAGAGAGGAAATGGAAGAAGTATCGAAATTTGTTGAGGATAGAATAATCGTTCGGCGAGAAGTAAGATCGAAATATTCGTCTATTCGTCCCATCGATTCTCGTCAACAATAAATAAATAAATAAATAAATAAATAAATAAATAAATATATATAAATAAATAAATAAACAGTAAAAGAGAGAGAGAGAGAGAGAGAGAGGAGAGAAGATAAAAAAAAATCTCGCGCCGACATTTCGTCGCGTTTGATTTGAGAAGAAAAAAGAAAGAAAGAAAAGAAAAAAGAAAAAGAAGAAACGTTTTCGTCATCGTCGTCGTTACGTTAAGTCGTCCTTTTCGTGTAACTGCGCGCGAGCAAGTGGAACGCGACGCTCCGACGATCATTTTTGAAGCACAGAGGTCAGCCACGATGTACGAAGAGGGCAGCAGCGCGAAGGGGAAGTACGCTTCGATGCTCCCGCCGGTGCCACGACTCGACTCGACTCGACTCGACTCGAGTTGAGTTCAGTTGAGTTGAGTTAAGTTGAGTTGAGTAGAGTCGTATAGAGAAACGATACGAGGTAGAGGAGGAGAAGGACGAGGAGGAGGAGGAGGACAAACGAATGAGTAGGGATCATCATCGAGCTGGGAAAAGGTTGTTGTTGATAGGAACGATAAACGATTTCTTATGCATTCTATCGAAATGCTTTTTAAAACTTGTTAACATTTTTAATGCTTCCATCTATCCATCCATCTATCCATCTATCCATCCATCCATCCTATCCATCCATTCATCCATTCATCTCATTTCTCATATTACGCGTATTACGACACTCATGTACTTGTAATAAATATATATATATATTTATAAATATATATATATATATATATATATATATATACTTATATATTATAATATACTATATATATATATATATACTTGTAATTATATATATATATATATATATATATATATATATATAATTAATAGTAATTATATATAATATATATATATAAATGTTATATATATATATAACATATATATATATATATATATATATAAGTATATATTTATATAGTTTTATATTAATATTTACATATTTTTTGTTTTTTTTTCTATATATATATTTATATACATATATATATATATATATATATATATATATATATATATTATATTTATATTTACAATTTTTTTTTTGTTTCTTTTTCCCTTCCGTAGTTTGCATACATACAATCCTATTACAAGAGAGCTTTGGTCGAGGTAACCCCTTTCGATTCGCAAGAGAATACCCACGCGAACGTATACACTGCTACTTATACGTTCTTATCTGGCATTGTTTTGCCTACCCCTTTCCCCTACCCCCCTTCCTCTCCCTCTCCCTCTCGCTCGAAACTTTTCGCTGCGTGAGGAGACGCCATTCTCTGCACCGGCCTGCCTCTCTCGTGAGAGAGAAACTCCTTTCTCGCAGCTTAATTAACGATCATCGGCAAAGTTTTCTTCGTTCCTTCAATTCGCAAAGTCGTTTTACATTCATTCGCTCGCCCGTGTAGAGTTACTTACTACTTCCCGTTTTCTCCTCCTCCTCCTCCTCCTCCCCTCCCCGAACCCCCTTCTTCTTCTACTAATTTATCTTTTTTCGTCTTCTTCTTCTTCTTCTTCATCTTCTTCTTCTTCTTCATACGCACGTACATAAATTGTTTTTTTTTTTCTTTTTTCGTTTTCATCCATACTTAACCCCAAGCACTTACCTTCGCGTTTATCTCCTTTAGTTTTCTTTCTCCTTTTTTTTTTTCTTTTTCATTGTTTTCTTTTTTTTTTTTTTTTTTTGGAGGTTCTTTTTCTCGTTGGGGCTACGTCAACAAAAAATATTGCATAGAGAGAGAGAGGGGGGGGGGAGGGTGTCAATCTTATTGTCGCATATTCTCGTAATTGGGGAGGGGGGGGGGAAGGAGAACGACGAATCGAATTAATCGAGTGCGAACGAGAACGAATCGATTAAATCGATTAAGCAATGCGTTGTTGCATCGCGAAAGAAACTTCTCGTAGTTCAGTGGAAACAAAATTTTGTTGAAAGAAGAATGAAAAAGGACGAAAGTAAAGTAAAGAAAAAAAAATAAAAGGAATAATAATAATAATGAGTTATCACAGACATTTTTCGAAAATTTAAACAATTCTAATCGCGCGGGCTCAAATGCATTCAAAAGTCAGTCTCTTTAAAGAAAAGGAAGAAAAAAAAAAGAATAGTCAAATAAAATAAAACCAAATAAAGTAAAACGAAATAAAATAAAATAAAATAAAACAAAATAAAATAAAATAAATAAAAAGAATGATAATGCATGAATACATAGAAAACATTACGATTTCACTTTCGGTTATTACATACACACATACATACATACATACGTTACATATATGCGTACACACGCGTAGACGCGCATACGCAGAGACACACATACACAGACAGACGGACAGACAGATAGGACAAAGATACATATAAAAACAAAATTAAAATTAACAAAATTTTATGGCCAGGTTCGTTCGTTCGATTCCCACCTTCGCGTCGAGGTTACGGCTCGTGAAAGCGTATAAGAGTTCGCCGTCAAAGAACGTTGTAACCTTTCCCCCCTATCCCCCCATCGCCCCTCCTTAAGTTTATTAGACGTGTTTAGAGTAACACGAGATATATAATAGATTCGTAAAGAGTGTTACGCGCGTTACGTGATATGGAGCGGAAAGCGTTTGTCGCGCGTTTCTTATCTCCCTCGTTTAAAAAAAAAAAAAAAAAAAAAGAAAAAGAAAAAAAGTAAATTACGAGCGAAGTATTAATATCATAAGTACACCATGCATGTTGGCTCGCTACTGTGTTCCCCTAAGCTCGTTCGAATATTTAATAGATGTTCCTCCCCTCCCTCCCCTCCCAATATACGCGCGTGTGTGTGTGCGCGCGCGCGTTAATAGTGTCTTTGATTATTTCGTTGATATTAACCGATAAAAATATATTTTATCTATATATATGTGTGTGTGTGTGTGTGTGTGTGTGTATGTATATATGTATGCATATCAGGATGTTGATAATTGCAAACGATATTAATCATCGATTTCATTCATTTACGGATCTCGTACGTTTCTCATTCTTTCGAGTTTATGCATTTTTCTCTCTTTTTTTTTCCCTTCTTCTTCATCTTCTTCTTTTTCACTTCCACTCGATACGTTCACCGGAAACTCCAATTAACCATTTTTTCTTCCCACCCCCCCCCCACCCACCCCGTCCTCCTCCTCCTTCTCCTCCTCCTCCAAGAACGTAACGTCTCAATGGAAATCAATTCAACAAAAATTGTCTTATCAATATCGAGTCGTACATTTTTTGTACGTGTAGAGATAACGATTCTCGTTCACTCATACGATAACACGTAACAGGTACCGCACGAGAGAGGGGAGGGAGGAGGAGGGAGGGCAGAGAGAGAGAGGGTTTTTTTTATTTTCTTTTTACGAGATATCGAAGAAACCGTTCGTTCATTCGTTTGTCGGAGAAACCTTTCTAACAGGTGATTAGAGTAATACGATAACGAGAAACGCGTAATGTCGGTAAACAGTTAATTACGTTATTTCACTGATCGTTTGAACGAGGGACGACGGATTGTTTGAATTTTTTTCTTTTTTTTTTTTTATTATTATTATTCCTGACAACGACTACGACTACGACTACGACAGGGAAGAAAAAATAAAAAAGAAAAGAAAGGAAGGTAGAAGTGAAAATAAATGATAGAAATAAAGAAAAAAAAAAGGTCGAAGCATTAAAAATGCAATAATCTAACGAGTGTCCGTAGGGTATTATAATTCATTGAAGTATCGTAAGACGAGGGATGGAAAGGATGAGAAAAGAATTGCACGTACACGAACGATTTGTTTAACGGTCGCGGGGATAATAATCGATGGTAAAAATTATCGAGAGATAATCGAGATTGAGAGGATTCATAAAAAAAAAAAATCCCTTTCGGCGATATTACCGTGTTATTTCATTGAACATCGCGCACGCCTAAACTTCCATCATCTTCATTTTTCTCTATCTCTCTCTCTCTCTCTCGATTCATATTCGATTCATATTCCATCTATAAGTTCTCTCTCTCTCTCTCTCTCTCTCTCTCTTCCTTTCTCTTTCTCTTTCTCTTTCTATTTCTCTATACTTTTAATTTACAGCTTAACCTTGTTTCCGTTGGCCTGAAAAAGGAAAGGAGATTGACGCGCAATTTATGCATACACGATGGAAACGCGTAAAAAGAGAGAGAGAGAGAGAGAGAGAGAGAGAGAGAGAGAGAGAGAGAGAGAGAGAGAGAGAGAGAGAGAGAGAGAGAGAGACACACACACAAACACACACAAACACAAACACACACACACTGGTGTAGTGTATAGGTCGGTCTTGGGCAGTCGTTTGGTTTCGTGCAATGGTAGAAATGATCGATGGCGCCGGAAACTAGAGTCACAAACCATAGATCGTTTCTATATGAGAGAAACGATTAAGGTCGATATTTTCTGACGCGTCGTTCATTGTAAATTTAGCGAGGATATTCCCCGTCGTAGTGGGATTAGTAATGAAGCGAGGAGAATAATTCTTCTCACGTCTCGTCTCGTGGAAATTTTCAAGCTTTTCGACGACAGCGTAAGACTAATCGTTGATCGTCGTTATTAACAATCTCGTCGAGTTTTATTAAAAAAAAAAAAAAAAAAAAAAAAAAAAAAAAAAAAAAAAAAAAAAAAAAAAAGAAAGGAAGAAAGAGAAAGAAATCTTTTCTCTTCTTATTTCGAACAAAATAAAAGAGTCAACATAATGATAATGATAAGAATAGGTAGAGGAGGAATAATAATTAAAAGAGAAAAACAAAAAATTTGTCGAAGATAAGACGACGAAGAGATAGTGATCGATGTTAGGCGAAGTGGAGAATCGATTCCAAAGTCTACCCCTTTTCAGAGAAGTTTGTTGACAACGTAACGCGATGAGAAATTCGTCTGATGGGGCGATGGTGTTGATGATGGTGGTAGTGGTGTTGTATAAGGTAGATTAATTAAGTCCTAGCAAATAAGGCTTTGCAGAGGATCTCTAACCAATGCCACGAGGGAATGCCTATGATAGTGATAATGGGACAATCGTCGTCGGAGGTTCTAATCGTTGCCTGGAGGTATCATTAGTCGTTCCTTTCACCCTCTTAAACGTTTCATCTTTGTTGATTGCCATTATATATATATGGAGAGAGATAGATAGATAGAGATGAGAACTTGAAATCAAATACTTAATCCTTAACCAATTTGTAGTGCTTCGGATTCTCCATTCATTTGATCTCCTTCTTATCCTCCCTTTTTGCTTCTTTCTTTCTTTTTCTTATTTTTTTTTTTTGGGGGGGGGGGGCTTTTTTTGTTTAAACTACGTTAAAAAATTTTTGCATTGTAAGGTATACAAGGGTATTTAGGATATTATATATAGGTGTATATAATAATAATAATAATAATAATAATAATGATAATAATTTAATGAATATATATTAAAATTTAAATCTTCCGAGTTTCAAATTTTCCTTTGAAAATTTGCACGAACTTAACGGATAACTGGAAATATATATATACATTTTTTTCTTTCTTTTTTTTAATATAACCTTTGCTATAATTTTATTATTATTATTATTATTATTATTATTATTATTATTATTATTATTATTATTAATATAATTGTTTGTAAAGGAATAATTTGAACGGAGATTTTAAGAAAAGGGACGATGCAAAAAAGACATATATTTTTTTCTTCTTTCATTGTTTTTTTACGGTTGAAGACATCAAACGAAATCAAACGAAAAGTCGGAAGATCAAACGAAAGGACAAGCGAAGGACTGTCTCGAAGTTCGCACGTCGGTTGTAAGGTTTTAGAACGAAGGTATGTATATACGTACGTACGTATGTATGTATGTAGATATGTATGTATGTATGTATGTATGTATATATGTATGTATGTATGTTGTATGTATGTATGTATGTATATGTAGGTAGGTAGGTAGGTAGGTAGGTAAATTACGTATAGATGTGTATCACGGACAATGAACGCTCGTGAGAGCCTGCATGCTTTCGCTCCCACACCGGTTTTGTTTGCCCGTCCGACGGGGCCAGCCCTCTGTCGCTATTAAAACTGCTACAAGGGTTCTCATCGAGATTTTTGTCAGAGAGAGAGAGAGAGAGAGAGAGAGAGAGAGAGA
>OU427008.1:2787507-2795007 GCA_911387935.1 Dolichovespula saxonica
GAGAGAGAGAGAGAGAAAGGGAGAGGAGAGAGGGGAGGTGGAGGAGGAGCAGAATCATCGAGGATTGGACAAACGAAACTCCTCCCGCGTTATCTGCGTCCAACCTGCACCCACGCATCAATTCAGCGGCACGGCGGTGCCGCGAGGCCGGACAAAGAAAAAGATGGAGAAAGAGAGAGAGAGAGAGAGAGAGAGAGAGAGAGAGAGAGAGAGAGAGAGAGAGAGAGATGGTGGATGAAGGTTAGACGGGGAGGAGAAATAACACCATCGAGAGAACTGGATGACCTCATCGTCTGGACGATCCGCGTCCGATTTATTTACTCTTATTCAAAGAAGAGAGAGAGAGAGAGAGATAGAGAGCGTGAGCGTGTGTGTGAGACAGAGAGAGAGAGATAATTCATTAATTAAATTTCTACATACATACGTACTTGTGTAGATACGTACGGCGTATAACGTTTCATTGACTAAATTTATTTAAACTCATTCCTCAAAACGTCGTCTCATATTTATTTTACTTCAAAGGTCGCGCTTTTTTTCTCTCTCTATTTTTTCTTTTCTTTTTGTTTCTCCTTCCTCTTGTTTTCTTTTTCTTTTTCTCTTTTCTTTTTTCTCTCTTTCATTTTTTTTTCTCTTTTTTTTTTTGCTTCCCCCGTACCTTTCCTTCGATTCTCGTTCGTCCCGATCGCAGAGAAATGATGTAGAAACGTGTTAATCAACCTACGTGATGATCCTTTTCTGTTTATTTTTATTTCTATCTTCATTTGAAATATATCCTTTAATCACAATTTATGTTCGCTTAGTCGGTTGGTTGGATATGTTAATTAGCCGTTATCGTAACTTTCGCGTCGCGTCATTTTGATCCTTGCGCGAAAATAAATAGAAAGAAATAAAAAAGAAAAGAAAGAAACAAGGAAAAAAAGAAGAAGAAGAAACGATCATCGGGCCATAAGAAAGGATTATGTGACATTTATTCGTGATTTCAGAAAATTCGACGTATCGATTGTATCGTACGTATACTTTTTATTTATTTCGTTATTTAAATCGACGACGACGACGACGACCCCCGAGAGACGACAAATCATCGATGATACTTCACTTTACGATCATTATAAATAACATAAGGTCATTTCTTTTTTTCTTTCTTTTTTTCTTCTCTCTCTCTCTCTCTCTCTCTCTCTCTCTCTCTCTCTCTTTTCACGATCGCGAATCTCTCGTTTAACCTTGAGACGCGCGATAATAACGAAATGGCGTAGAAAATGACAGAGATAGATGGTTAGAGAAAAAGAGAAAAAAAAAGAGAAAAAGAGAGAGAGAGAGAGAGAGAGAGAGAGAAAAAAAGAATACAAGTAAAGATATTCACACGTAAGCTCGTTGTCGTTCATTGATATCACTTCGATATATCAAATCGAACGGACGGGACTGGAAGGGTGAGAAGGAGTGAGAAAGAAAAAAGAAAAAAGAAAAGAGAAAAAAAATATATATATATATATATAAATACATGCGGTATGTATACATGTATACATATATACATATATATATATATATATATATATATATATATATATATATATATATATGTAAATAACAAAAAGAGAGAGAGAGAGAGAGAGGGAGAGAGAAATAAACGACGGAAGACGATTATGAAGGAGAAACGTAATAAGAGATTTCTCGAAAGGGTGGGGATAGGTTAGGGTGATGGGAGGGGTAGCGGTGAGGGTTGGGGCGGGTGGGAGGGGCGGGGAGGTAAAGCGTCCGAGACTCCAGGCTTCTTACATCGTACACCGGCGTCCGTTTAATACCGTTATAAAAGCCTTCAGGGGCAGGACGATCAGGCTGGCACAATCCGATTGTACCTCTTGTTTTTCCCCGTCGGCTCGTCGTCCAGTTCCTTCTCGGAGCAACTTCGAACCTGTTTCGCCAGTACTCTCCTCCTCCTCCTCCTCCTCCTCCTTCTCCTCCTCCTCCTCCTCCTCTTCTTATGGTGCCCTCGCGCGTATATACACTCTCTCGTGTATATACGCAACCACCACCACCATCACCATCATCACCACCATCGGTTACCACCATCGCAACCAACGGTTACCTCTAAGTCTAAATTATTCCGGCAAGGAGGACACTTTTTAAAAAAAAAAAAAAAAAACAGCTCTCATTCCTCGTCGAACAATACCGATGAAAGATCGATTATTAATCTCGTTAGGTTCGATCGATGGAGGCTGAGAGGGCGGCGGGGGTCGAGGGTTCGGGTGGGACGAATCGTTCGTGGTTCCGAGAGGAGGGTTTTGTATTTCCTTCCGTTTTCGTTTCTTTTTTTTTTGGTTCTTTCTTTTTTTTTTCTTTTTTTTTTTTTTGAACCCACTACACCGCGCGTCGGTCGATCAATTTTTTGATTAATCGACCTATTTTGTTTGGTTATTTATTCGTTTAATCTTTTTTCTTTTTTGTTTTTCTTGTTTTTTTTTTTAATTCGGCTAAGTTCTAACAAGTACGACGATGCATCTCGGTCTCGTGTTATCATAGGTTAGAAGTAATAAAATAATTTCGTACGATCGATTCGACCAAAAAATTCTCGTTCTCGCGTGATCTTCCATGGATTTGATTTCTGTTCAATCTTTTCTTTTTTTGGTTTTGTTTTTGTTTTAATCATTCTTATTTTCTTCTTTTTTCTTTTTTAATTCCCGTTTTTTTCGTTTTCTCCTATCGATCCCGTCTAAGATTTAATCCGTTATATCCAGTTTTTTATTATTATTATTATTATTATTATTTGTAAATATAACATCATGATTATTATCATTAGGATTAATAATTTTGCTTTTTAATATCATTTCGTTCGGTTTTTGACATTATGATTTTAGCGATTATGTACATTCCTATTAAATTTGTTTATATATACATATATATATATATATAAAATTATATGTAATTTATATCGAGAATAAATTTTGTAAGAAGAATAAAAAGAAGAAATAATTTTGCTTCTTATTATCATTTCGTTCGGTTTTCGACATTATAATTTTAGCGATTATGTACATTACTATTAAATTTGTTTATATATATATATATATATATATATATATATATATATATATATATAAAATTATACGTAATTTATATCGAGAATAAATTTTGTAAGAAGAAGAAAAAGAAGAAATAACGTGTCTCATTTAAAAGGCATTCGAATAATTGTATATTATCGATATTATAATGAAACCATCGAAATTTATATAAGAAATATCTTTTCAAGGAGAAATGAAGAGGCGTACGCGTACGCGTACGCGCGCGCGCGAGCGTGCAAGAATCATCTCGAAGAGGAGAACTCTCACGGCGGCGCACATATGACCGTAAAGACGTGTACACACACACACACACACACACACACACACACACACACACACGTACACGCACACGTCGTAAGAGAAGAGGAGAGACGACGCTCGCAAAAAAACACGTAGCTCGTTTCTCGAGCTGGCGCGTGGCTCGAGGAGGGTGTAGAAGGGATAGAGGAGGAGGGGTGTTGGTGGAGGGGGGGCGGGAAGCAAACGGTGAACGGCCTAGGCCCCGTAGCAGTAGTAGTAGTGTAGTAGAGAGAATATGTATAATGCCGCGATCCACTGCCGATATAATAAATTCCCCACTCGAGCCGATTTCCGGCTTCTATATACGTGGAAACGAATGACTCGATGGAATTGTGTTGTAAATAGGGTGGGCTGGAGGCTGAGGGCGGGGGAGGGGGGGAAGGTGCGGAGGGAATGGGGGAGATCGGGGGCGGGGGGAGGAAGAAGGAACCCAACCGAGCAACAAGTCGATTCACTATTATCGAACGAATTTTCGATATTAACGAATTTTCGATTCGAGTAGAGTAGAGTAAAGTCGATTCGATTCGATTCGAGTAGAGTAGAGTCGAGTCGATTTTATGAAATTATTATATCGATCGATCTATTTCGAACGAAGCTTTGTAATAATTATTTGTTCATTCATTCATTCGTTCATTTTTTTTTTTTTTTTGTTATTTTTGTAAAAATATCGACGGTCAGAACGAATTGTAAATCGATTATAAATCTTACGACGAATTAAGATTTGTTTGCCGTGCAACACGAGTTATCATTCGGTATTATTGTATTCGAAGCTCGATGAATGTATTTTTTTTCTTTTCTTTTTTCGTTTTTTTTTGTTTCCTGTTCTTCCTTTTCGTAGATCTTACGAAATCATATCGACCGAATCCGAGTCGTACGATCGATCGATCGATCGATCGATCACAAAGGGAAAAATTTTTCTACAACGGTTATTTTTTGTTTGTTTGTTTGTTTTTTTTTGTTTTGTTTTCAGACAATATCGACAAATAAATGTATCTACGTGGGGAACGAATGTGACTCGACAAAATCGTTTATTAAATAAGTTGTAAATATGTATATACGTAACGGAGAGTAACGAATTCGTCGTTTTAGTATATTTAAAACGACATATATATATATATATATATATAATTTCGAGACTGGAGACAAATTTTCTATTCGATCCCTACGAAATTATATCGATCGATCGATCGTTCGATCTATATAATTATATTATCGATCTATATTTCGCGATGATCGCTGATGATAATTGTTGTTAGAAAAAGAAACAAAAAAAAAGAAAAAGAAAATACGAAAACAAAATAAACAAGAAAATTAAAGGAAGAAAAAAGAAACAAGAAAAGAGGAAGAACGAGAGAGAGAGAGAGAGAGAGAGAGAGAGAGAGAGAGAGGGATAGTATTTCGAGAGTAAAAATGTACATTTTTATTGGGATAAGTGCGACAGGTGATATTGTTCGCGTGTTTAGAACGAAATCCGAGTAGTAGTGCTTAATGAGCGGAGAAACCGCGAAGTGAACGTTGAGAAGCCGAGAAAGAGAGAGAGAGAGAGAGAGAGAGAGAGATGGATAAATAGCTAGAGTTAGAGAGAGAGAGATAGAGTACTATAGGAAAATAGTGATCCAGCGGATGCTGGGCACCACTGAGAAGCACGCCAACTAAAGAGAGAAAGAGATATGTAGATAGATAGATAAGAGAGAGAAGGATAGCGAGAGAGAGAGAGAGAGAGAGAGAGATACAAGAAGAGAAGGAAGAAGGAAGCAAAAGGATAGAAGGGAGGGCGGGCGCACATGTTCGTCGACTTATAAATAAATCTCGATCGCGTGGCTCTCCCCCCCACCATCGACTAAGTCCAGCATCCGTATCTTTTGCCCCTACTCCGTTTACCTCCTCCTCCTCCTCCTCCTCCTCCTCCTCCTTCTCCTCCACCTCTTTCCTTCTCCCATGTAGGAAAGGTACCTTCTTATATCCTAGAAATGTATGCATTCAACCTTCCTACACTGCAACGCTACGCAACATAGTTTTCATTCGTACGAACGAACGAATCCCTTTTCTTTTTTTTTTTTTTGGGTTCTTTTTGTTTTTCTTTTCTTTTATTTCTTTTTTTTTTTTTTTTTGGTTTTTGTTTCCTCTAATTTCTCTCTCCTTACTTAGTCGTTCGTCTTTAACGTAACATAGATAAATCGAACTCGTATCAATTTATTTCATCTCTTTGTCGTATCATTTGATTTGTTTCCAATCGTTCGTTTCTAATCATTCGTTTGTTATCGCATTAATTACTCGTTTCTAATCATTCGTTTGTTATCGCATTAATTGCTTGTTTCTAATCACTCGTTGTTATCGTATTAATTATTACCTTTTTTTTCTTTTCTTTTCTTGTTTTTTTTTTTTTTTTTTCATTCGACCAACTCGTCATTTCAAAATTTGTTCCGTTCGTGGATGACGATTACATTCGTTTTCGTACGCGAACGATATTAATTGGGAGATTATTCGAACGGACATGCACAAATGAAGATGAAGATGAAGACGAAGATGATTACGAAGATGAAGAAGATGAGGAAGAAGAAGTGGAAGACGTCGTTGAATCATTAATTTTCAATCGTTTCGAAAAATAAATAAATAAATATATATATATATATATATATATATATATATATATATATATATATATATCTGCTCTGACACTCGAATAGAAAAACGATGTTACGATTGATGGAAGTACATGCACTAAGCTCGTACATGAAAATGATTCGAGAACAGGATAATCCGATATATATATATATATATACATATAAAGAAAATGATGCAACGAACGATCGATCGATCGATCGATCGAAATTCGCATTAACAAAGTCGTATTTGGGAATGATTCGAGAGGATAATCTATCGGATAAAAAAATAAAAAAATGATGTAACGATCGATCGAAATTTGCATTTCTCGGCTCGTATTTGGAATAATTTGAAATAAGTATTATGGTACTACTCGCCTAGGTTACAAGGTGTAGGAAGAGAATTCTAAGCGAACATCTCTCTCTCTCTCTTTCTCTCTCTCTCTCTCTCTCTCTCTCTCTCTCTATCTGACACCAAACATACATACACACATACATACATGCATACACGAAGAAATACACACACTCGCATAGAAATACATACAAGACACTACGAATGACCTTACTTCTTTCTCTCTTTCTTGGCAAAACCTGTTCGGCTTCCTCCCGGGCGTACGTTCCCTATACGTTCGTTCGCGCGATCCTGCGCCTCCCAGAGGCAGAATCAATTATTTTTCGTTTCTTTATTTTATTTGTTCTTCTAAGCATCTCGGAGAGCTAATCAACGTACCAGCAGAACGAGCACGGCATCCGTTCGATCTCGAACGTGGCGCCTTGTCAGAGAGGATCCATGACACAATGACACAGACTCCTATATATAATATCGTTATCACTTTTTTCTCGTTCTTTTTCTTTTTTTATTTTTTTTTTTTTTTTATTTGCCTCTCTATCTCTCTCTTTCCCTCTTGCATAATCTACTTCATGATCGACAAATCGAAAAATTCGAAAGAGGATCACTCGTTCGAAATCGCGGTTACTATATATATATCGATTAGTTATCGTAATTGGATAGACATATTTATTTATTAATACCACGACGGAGTAATCGTCGAACAATTTTAGAAAAAAAAAAAAAAATATATTCAAACTCTGCTCGTCGTTATGGAATTAGATTAGACGAAGATTCATAGACGATCCTTACAAGCGGCTGACGTAAACGTCATTACATATACGCACACACCTTTGGATACACGCACGCACTCAAACGCGGAATATACATTTTGTATAATTTATACAAATCACATGGATATTTAACGGAAAACGAGACGCGAGGTAATCCAAAAAAAAAAAAAAATAAAAAAAAAGATAAGAAAAAGAAAACACATAATACGAAAGAGATATATTTACTTACGATTCAGACGTATGTACACTAATTGATTGTTAAATTGTTGATCCTTCGACGTGACGCAAACTTTGACCAAGTTCCAAAATAGGATGACACATTTCGATAATGACATTTGATGATTTTATCGTGCCGAATTGTCAACGGTGAAATTAATACGCTCGGCGACGACATCGATTAATATATAACATATATATATATA
>OU427008.1:2805007-2807507 GCA_911387935.1 Dolichovespula saxonica
ACGTCACAACCTGTTGCCAGCCATTCCTCTCTTTCTTTCTCTCCAACCCCCTTCACCCCACCACCGCCACCTCCTTTCAGTCACGACTATCTCCATCCTCTCTCTCTCTCTCTCTCTCTCTCTCTCTCTCTCTCTCTCTCTCTCTCTCTCTCTCTCCTCACTCCCCTCCCACCCTTTTTTGTCCAACAGGCAAGCGAACGACGCACGTAACCATTTTACGTACACTTATGTACATATATATATATATATATATATATATATATATATATATATATATATGTATATATATATGTATGTATGTATGTATTTCTATGTAAACGTATTTTTATATTTGAGTGAATGATTGAGTGAGTGAATGAATGAGTGAACGAGTATGTTATGTATAGTTATGTATATGTGTGTGTGTGTATGTGTGTGTGTGTGTGTGTAAGATCACGATGTTTTTAATACGTGAACTTCGCTAAAAACAAACGTACCAGAGAGGCGGCGGCCTTTCGAAGAAGATCGCGATAGACGAAGAAGAAAAGAGAAAGGACAGAGAGAGAGAGAGAGAGAGAGAGAGAGAGAGAGAGAGAGAGAGAGAGAGAGAGAGAGAGAGAAGGGAAAAGATTCATTCAATCGACGACGAAGAAATTACTTTTTGTTAAGCGAGAAGAAGAAGAAGAAGAAGATGATTCATAGGCCGTTAGGGTCGTCGTTCCGTCCTCCTCTTCCTCCTCCTCCTCCTCATCCTCCTCATCATACTCATTCTCCTCCATCACCTTCTTCTATTCCTTCTAAACCTTCCTCTTCTTCTTCTTTTTCTTTTTCTTCTCTGCTACGTGACTTAAACGATCGGACAGCTAAAGATGGCCGTTAGTTTTGAAGAAAAGTCGTGGGTGTTGGTTTGAAAGATCTTTTTTCTTTCCCACCTTCTCTCTCTCTCTCTCTGTCTAATCTCCCGAATAGTAATCTTTTTTCTCGTGCATAAGTACGATCGATTATAAGGGACGAACGATAACTAGAGTACCTTCAAAAGTCGCAACGATGGGAGAAGCAAAATCGGGAAAAAGAGAGAAAGAGAAAAAAAAGGAAAAAAAGAAAAAGAAAGATATAATGGAAAATAGAAAAACAATGAGGTAAAAAAAAGTAAAAAAAAATAAATAAATAAGAGAGAGGGGTTAGAATAATGGTCGATAATTTGTCGAAGCGGGAGAACTGTATTATCGACGGCGGATAAATAGAATACGTCGCAGCGCTATCTATCGGGAAACGATCGAAGGGTGCTGACCGACCGAGCAAAGATCTCGCTTCCAACAGAGGTAGACACGCTTCCGTACTTTTAATATGTAAACGCGTTTACTCGATTTCTCCCACCATCGAGAACACGTTCTTCATTTATGCATGTGTCGCGAAGCAAGAACGAGAGCGAGAGAGAGAGAGAGAGAGAGAGAGAAAGAGAGATGATTTTTAACGAGTAAATTGTACTATCTTTAAATTCCGTTCGATAAGCCGTTACAAAGAAAGCTCTTTTCCATCGAATGCTGCCATCGACCGAGTGCGGTTATTTAAAGGAGAAAGAAATGCTACGAGAGAAAGAGAGAGAAAGAGAGAGAAATGTTTTTGCCGTAGAGAACGATTCGCGCGCTCGCGCATTCTTCGTTTATCAATCATCGGCGTGCGTGGAGGAGAGAGAAGAAAAGAAAGAAAAAAGAGGAGAAAGAAAACAAACAAGAAAAAGAAAAAGAAAAAAGAAAAAAGGAAGAGCAACAAGACGGGAAAGTGGAAAGACGATTAGAAAGAGAGAGGAAAAGAAGAAATTTGTTTCGTCCAGAGAATTAAAAAAAAAAAAAAAGACAGAAAGAGACAGAGTCGTCCCCACCCGCTCTTCGTCTTCCACCGATGGGCTTTTCTCTCCGCCATTGTTTTTTTCATCATTTCTTTCTTTCATTTTTTTTTTTTTTTCTTTTTATTCTCCTTCTTTATTAAACGTACCTTCGCGATAGACCGAAAGAAGTTATATCCGAATGGCGACGACAGAAACGAAAACGAATATAAAACGAAGGTGTGAATTTCTTACAAAAAAAAAAAAAAGAAAAAAAAGATAAAGAAAAGAAAAGGAAAAGAAAAATCATGTTCGTCCTTCTTTTTCTTTTTTTTTTTTCTTTTTCTTATTTTTTTTAAGGAACTTCATATCTTTCTCTTACGATATAAATGCAATCAAACGGAAGAGATATATAGATAGATATATATAGATAGATAGATAGATAGATAGATAGATAGATACATAGATAGATAGATAGATAAATAAATAGATAGATAGATAGAGGGAAGAATTTTGTATAACGGCACATTTGCGAAGTGCGTGCGTGTGTTAGTGCGCGCGGGCGAGAACGGCGCACGTTATATATACACGAGTACGTCCATCGGGCATAGAGGGGTGGGAGGGAGGAAGGGGAGGAGGAGGAGGAGGAGTAAGTGAGAGACCTGTTCGTTTTTAAAAAAGGAAATCTCCTTCGAT
>OU427008.1:2817507-2820007 GCA_911387935.1 Dolichovespula saxonica
AGAGAGAGAGAGAGAGAGATAACAGAAGGGGAGAGATAGAAGGGTGAGAGAGATGGAGGTAGGGAGGGAAGAAAGGGAGAAAGGGAAGGGCAACGTAACGACAGTCAGGATCGGTTGACCTTCGCGCGAGTAGGGCTCTCCTCGACAAGTTGAATGAAACGATGCAAAGAGAATGACGCAACGACGACGGTACGCAATGTCCCGCCTGTAGTGAGAGAGAGAAAGAGAGAGAGAGAGAGAGAGAGAGAGAGAGAGAGAGTGAGTGAGTATTGGGGAGTCGAGGGAGGATGGGAGGGGAAGGGAGGGAGGGTTTCCACCGAGACGCGATCCAGAGAACGTGATCCAGAGAACGTGATCATTCATAATAACACGATCCAGATACACGGTGGGGGTTTACCTAATCCAAGACCGACCTATATTTCGTTACGATAGTAAAATGCGCCTACCTATAATGTAAGACGTGTACAGATTAGATCAATTGGATCGTTTTATCGTCGCGAAACGGTATATATGTGTGTGTGTGTGTGTGTGTGTGTGTGTGTGTGTGTGTGTGTGTGTGTGTGTGTGTGTGTGTGTGTGTGTGTGTGTGTGTGTGTGTGTGTGTGTGTGTGTGTGTGTGTGTCGTTTGAACGAATATTTTATTCTTCTTTTTTGTTTTTCCTTAGTTTTAGTTTTTTTTTTATTGAAATCGTATCAAACGATTCATCGTAAGAAGTTGTATTAAACGTGAATCGTATGAATCGTATTTATTTGTACGATGGTTGATGTACATATGTACGAATCGTAACGATCGTTTCGATCTTATTGAATCGTTTCGATCGATCGATCGATACGATTGATATTTTGCGTTCGTTCGTTCGTTTTTTTTTCGTCTTCATTTTTTTTTTTTTTTTAAGAAAAAGAAAAACAAACGAAAGTTAATAAAACGGTATGATCGTTATTAATATTGTATTATTATAGAGAGCTTGAAATATATTTTTGAAGAGGGATTGAATGGGACGCTCGAGATGTCGTAGTCGTTGTAGTCGTGTCGTTGGTTGCGTAGTAATTCCAGTCACGCGTCCGCTGTCTTTCCCTTTCGAGTATCATTCAAACGAAACTCTTATGCCTTTCGCCATTGGCACTCGATGACAAACGACGTTTACGACTCAACGATTCGTGTTTAAGAAAGAAGAGATATATATATATATATATAGAGAGAGAGAGAGAGAGAGATAGAGAATGTCGCACGTATAATCAAAAAGTATGGCTACTCCGACGGAATATGTATTACACTGAGACGAGTTTTTTAAATTCAATCTGTCGAATATATATATATATCTATGTATATATGTATGTATGTACGTATGTATGTATGTTAGTTGTATGCATGTATGTATATATTTATTTATTTATTTATTTATATATGTATGTATGTACTTCCCGTCGTTCGAGCTCGGAACAACAACGCGTGCGCTCATGTTCGAATACTTGTTCTACCGTACACAACCATAGGACATCACTCCAGACCCATCATTTACTATTTACTCGTCATAACGACGACCACGACGACTTTACTCATCGTGTAAGGATTCACGTATGTACAATATGTACGTATGCATTCATATACGTACGTACGTTATATACCGGGTGTTAAAATTTTTTCAAAGAAACCTCATCGGGAACGTTTTAAAACTTTTATAACGTCGACGATTATTTATTTCTTTTATCTCGCTCTCTCGTTACCTCGTTTATGACGAACTTTCGTTGTTCGATCGTTTCTCTTTCCTTATTTTTTGTTCCTTTTAATTTTTGTAGCTCGTTTTTATCCATTCTTTTTCTCTATCTTTTACGTCGAACGAAATCGCATCAGACGTTTGAAACAAATCCATAGACATCTTAACGGTACACACACATACACACACACGCACGCACGCACGCACGCACGCACGCACGCACGCACTCTCTCTCTCTCTCTCTCTTTCTGTGTACTTAAATACCTACACCACATATCGCGACATGTTTACGCCCACGTGCACGAGCACAGAAGCGTATTACGCGTATTACGAGCGGTTTATCCGAAGTAATTACGACGCACATCGCGACGCATATATCGCGGCCTCTCTCTCTCTCTCTCTCTCTCTCTTTCTCATGTGTACATGCTATACCTCTTACTTATAAACCGAGAGAGAAACAAACACGTGACCATTGTTAATTTGGCCGGTCGCAATCCATTATAAAGTGTATTATTTTCTAAGCAATTGACCGAGCCACCCCGTTTTTAAACCGTTAATTAATTCATCGGTCCTCGCTGATCCCTCCCCCCTCCCGCCCCACTCTTTACCGTTCTTCATTCGTAAAATCGTAACTCGTACGATATCCAACGTTCATTGAACGTTCGATATTACGTTAGCATCGTCGATCATTGCGGTACCGTTATATACTTGCAATCTTTCGATCGAAGCTTGTTAATGTAAGCTTTTTCTTTTATTTTCTTTTCTTTTCCTATCTTTTTTTGTTT